>JAJIBD010028549.1:0-30000 GCA_021461705.1 Cryptotis parvus
GTGTTTCCATTTCCTTATGTCTCTTTATTTTCTTGAAGTAACATTTTTAGTTTTCTTCTCAGAGATCCTTTACATTCTTTGACAAACTGATTACTAGGTATTTGATTTTCTGTAGGTGCAACTGTGAATGGGATCGCTCTTTAATATCCCTTTCTTCATTCTCTTATTTACATATAGGAAAGTTTCATTAACTTTTGGGTTTTGGTTTTGTGCCACTCTGCTGTAAGAATCTAATATTTTTAGTAGTTTCTGGTAGAAAGTTTAGGTTTTCTAGGTATAATATCATGTCATCTGCAACAGTGACAGTTTGGCTTCTTCCCTTTATCTGAATACCCTTAATATCCTTTTTCTTCCCTGATTGCGGAAGGTCTTCCGAAAATGTAGTGAATAGGAAGTGGTGAGAGGGGCAGCCTGTCTTGACCTAAACCCAGGAAGACTTTTCTGCTTTACCCATTGAGAATGATGCTTGTTGTGGGCTTGTAGTAGATGGCTTGATTATTGAGGAAGGTTTCTTCAATCTAATTTTATGGAGAGTTTATCAGAAAGGGGCTGAATCCTGGGTCAAATGCCTCTCTGCATCTATTGATATCATCATATGGTTTTTATTTTTCTTATTGGTATGATGTATTATGTTGATTTGATCTGTATGTTGAACCATTTTTCCCGATGAGTCCTATTTAGTCATGGTGTATATAATCTTTTGTGACTCTTTGAGATCTAATGCTTGTATTTTATTGAAGATCTTAGCATCTGTGTTCATCAGAGATTAATTGTAGTTTTCCTTTTCATGATATTCTGTCTGCTTTGGGTATCAGGGAAATATGTGCCTCATAGAAGCTATTTCCTGAGTGTTTCTAGTTTCTTCAATTTCCCAGAAGAGCTAAGGCCTGGGAATAGGTTCTATTTAAAGGTTTGGTGAATTCACTGGTGAATCCATCTGACCTGGGCTTTTGTTCGGGTAGCAAAACACAAAAAAGACTGAGACTTTTGATTACTGGGATTCCATCTCCCCTCAATGGTGATAAGTTTAAGTGGAGGTATTCCAAATCTTGTTGCAGCCTTGGGAGACTATAGGAATTGCCTCTCTCAGGTTCTTTCTTTCATGGCATAAATGGCTCTCATAGTAATCTCTGATGATCTTTTGAATTTCTGTGGTTTCTTTGCCAGAACCCAAAAAACCATTTTACATTTCTTTTTACATTTTAGCATTTACATTTACATTTTTACATTTTACATTTCCATTTGATTCTGACTTATTTAGGCCCCTCCCTCTCTCAAGTAGTCTTGCAGGTGGTCGTTAATCTTGTTTTTATTTTTTTTTCAAAGAAGAAGCCCTTGGTTTTGCGGGATCTTCTGGATTGTTCTTTGGGATTCCATTTCATTGATTTCTTACGCGGGTTTCATTTCTTTCTTCCTGCCAAGGTTGGGGCTCCTTTTTTACCGTTCCAAGATCTCTAAGTGGAAGTCAAACTGTTTTGATGGTCTTTTCTTTCTCCACTCGGAGTGGAGTTTTTGGGCCCTGCCCTTTCCTCTGCCTCCATGCCAGTTGTTCCCGGAGAGAGACTCACCCATGCCAGACTAGCTGATCCTGGAACCACCCGAAGAGATCCAGACTCATCCACTTCAGACCCACAGCTGCGTAGTCTCGGCCGCCTCATGGAAGCAACCCATGGAGCTGACCCTCCCTCAGGGGCTTGGCGCCATCCCCGCCGAACCCCGTCCAACATTGATCCAAGGGTTTTGCTCTCATGAGCAAGGGAAGTGACCATTCTAGCTGAAATCGGAGTGGAGTTTTAGGTCCTGCCCTTCCCTCTGCCTCCATGCCAGCAGTTGCCCGGAAGAGAGAGACCTTACCCACACCCAGACCCCACATGTCCCTTGGTGGTGTGGTGGGTCCCAACTGGCATGGAGGTGGAGAAAAGGGCAGGGGCCCAAACCCACCCAAGTCTGGCAGCATAGTCTCTTCCTCACTCATGAGAGCAAACCCTTGAGCAATGTTGATTCGGTCAGGGATGACTGAGCCCATTACCAGGAGGTCAACTCCATGGGTTGCTTCCACATGGGGCCGTGGAGAGCGTAGCTGTGGGTCTGAAGTGGATGGGTCTGACCTCTCCCAGGGCTACAATTAGCTGAGTCTGGCGGGTGGGTCTCTCTCTTCCGGGCAACTGGTATGAGGTAGAGGAAAGGGCAGGGCCCAAAACTCCACTCTGAGGGAGAAAAAAAAAGACCATCATAAACAGTTTGACTTCACAGCTTAAGATCTTAGAGACTGATCAGCAAAAGGAGCCCAACCCAGGCAGAAAGAAAGAAAAAAAACTTAGAGCAGAAAATTACTGAAAATGAACCCAAAAACAATATTTTATAGGATACTGAATTTTGCATAACGTTTCTTCCCAATTTCTTTCACATTTATACATAGTAAACAGTTACAGACAAGTTTTAACTGATACCAAGAAGCCAGAGTACACCACACATCATGCAGTTAGTCATCCTCAACATCCAGACTGCATGGTTCCTCAGAGCTCCATCCCAGAAAAAACCTGATCTTCCCCCTTTAAGTCCCACCAGTAAATGTTCGCATTGAGAGCCTCTCTACTGAGACTATACCACCTACACGGTAAAGCCTGGCAAGCTACCCGGTTTTATTTTACTTTTATGCCAAAGACTAGTAACTATTATGGACCTCAGTTCCATGACCTGAAGAATGGTTTCAGGCTCCTCCTGTCCCTGTAGCAAGTAGATGCCTTTTGGGTTGTACTTGCTTGTGACAGGACTAATGGAGATGTTCCTAGTGCCCACTCCAGTAAATCGATGAACAATGGGAAGACAGTGATACAGTGATTTCTCTTTCTGATGAATACTTGAAGAGCTATGAACTTGCCTCTTAACTCTGCTTTCGCTGTATCCCACAAGTTTTGATAATTTGTGTCTTCAGTTCTCATTTATTTCCAGGAATTTTTGAATTTCTTCTTTGATTTCTTTTTATGATGTGCTAGTTTTTCAGCAGTGAGCCGTGAAGTTTCCAGGTGCTTGCTATGGTCCCCATTTTGAAGGAGAGCTTCGTTTCAGAGGCTACTCATGTCACTCTCTCCTTCTCTTAGTAGAATTCCCACCCTTGCCAGGGAGCCAGAATGTGCTATCCTGATCTAAGAGATAAGAATAAGTCCTTTGTTTGTGTTTTCGGCCATGCCCAGTGATGTCCGTGCTTACTCCTGGCTCTGCACTCAGGGGCCATGCTCAGGGAGTCCTATGGGATGGTGGGGATCAAACCCAGGTCAGCGCTAACACATGCAAGGCAAACTCACTCTCTGCTGTTCTAACACTCCAGATGGAAGATTTTGTTCTTCGCCCAGTCCTCACAAGATGTCCTTGATTGGTTGAAACCAGTAGAAGGGTGCATTTATAGGCTGGCAGATAGTTCTAGATAGTTCCAAGGTGAAGTTTGCTAGAAAAAGATCTTTCCTTCCTAAGGAAAGGTTCGAAAACATTTAGAGTCTCCTTCCTCCTTTCTTGTCCAAGATGAACTTGCTGACTGGGAATTACATCATCCTCCTCCTCCACCATGTTGGAACTAACCAACATGGTGGCACAGAAAGAGAAGACCTGGATCTTGGCAATAGTTTGAAACCCTGGCTTGGCAGAGCAGCAGCACAGCAGATAGGGCATTTGCCTTGAATGGCTAATCCAGGTTCTATCCTCAGAATCCCATCTGGTTCCCGAGCACCACCAGGAGTAATTCTGAGTGCTGACTCAGGAGTAACCTCTGAGCATTGGTGTGACCAAAAGCAAAATAAATAAATAAATAAATAAATAAATAAATAAATAAATAGATAGATAAACAAACAAAGAAACCCATAAACCCTGACTTGCCTGTACTCAACACCTTGTAATGAGAGACCACTCACCTCACCATATCCCTAGAGATAAATTCTGTGAATTTGTAAAGAAAAAGAATTTCTAGGTTTCTATGACTCAAATGTTCTGTGACTCAGAGTTAAATGGATTCCTGAGTTGAGAGACACATAGAGACAATTTAATTTTTTGCTGATGTCCTTGGACATATGGAGATGTTATTGGGGCCCGCCGAGCAAATCAATGATGAACGGGAAGACATGATACAGTGACAGTGATGTTCTTAGCCAAGTCTTGTCTGTCCATGCACTTGTGGGCAACGCCCCCACCCCCTGCAATTCTGCTCTACTGGCTGTTGAGGTGGTTGGTTGGTTGTTTTCTGTACCAGGCTCTTTCTCCTCATGGCTCTGGCTGATGCAGGCTGACCAGTAACCTAGATCTGGTGTGTGACTATGGAATTTAAAGAAATGAGACAGCTCAGAGGCCTCCCTTAAGGGCTGTAGAGAATTTGCCGGTGAGCCCAGGAAGGAAAGGAAGCTGACTAGAGAGTGGCCTAGAGAGGCAGAAAGAGATTCTGAGATTCCTTAGAGTAGAGTGGAGCCCTGAAGTTTCTAGGGGGCTTCCACCCCAGCCAGGCTCGTTCCTGCTCTGCTGAGTCTCCTGGGATACTTTAATGGACCCCATCCTTGCCTACAAATGAGCACTATGTGAAATTCTAACTCTTCTTGTATTTGGGAGCTATACCCAGTGGTGCTCAAGGTTTATTACTGGCACTCGTGCTCAGAGATCACTCCTTTCTTTTAAATTATCTTAAAATTATTTCATTTATTATTGTTAAAACATTTTTAATTGAATAACAGGAGATATAGTTACAAAGTTGTTTATGATTGGATTTTAGCTATATAATGTCTTGGGATGGTGAAGGGACTTGAGATTGCCTTAAGGAGTGAAGGATTCCCCCACCATGCAGGGGCCCCCATGGAGGGAGAACTTGGCTTTTTTAAATTTTTTAACATTTTATTATACCACCAAGAGATATATAATTACAACATTGTTCACTCTGGGGGTTTTGGTCACACAGTGTCCCAGCACCTGCCTCCACCAGTGCCCCTCAACCACCACCCATGTCCCTAATTCCTCCCCCTCCCAACGCCCTGCCTAAATGGTAGGAGAGAACTTGGCTTTGAGTCTCCTCTAAACCTGTCCCTTACCAGTGGATATTACCCACCACCTTGTCCCCAGCTTCCCTCTCTGCCCCACCTGCCTCTATGAAGGTACTTCTCTCTTTCTCCAGCTTTCTCTCTTTCCTTTTGGGCATTATGGTTTATAATACTGAATCCGAAAGTTATCATATATATCGAGGATCACTTGGCAAGCCTAGGGGACTCTATCGGATGCCAGGATGGAACCCAGGTCCACTGTGTTTAAGGCAAGAGCCTTCCCTACAAAGCGATACCAAGGAGAGCACCCTCCCAGCTTAAGCTATCACACTAACCCTTTCCTCTTCCCTGTACTTCCCTTAAAGGCCATTTGCGTTGACTAAGTAATGTCCAGCACCAGGCTTAGCATCGTGGCTGCTGCCCTTCTTGTCCCCTAACTTGGTGGAGGGCAAACAGAAGGAAGTGCTGGTTGAGGATCGGCCATCACCACAATTTTGGTGAGTGGGAAAATGAGGGAGTTTCCTGGTGTTTCCTTTCCAAAGTGCCTGGTTCTCCGGGAATAACTGAACCAACTTCTTGAAGCAACCAGCCTTTGTTCTTCCCTTGTAATAAGTCCTCCAGGACAACAGGTTTAATGATTGTACTGTAGCTTCTCACACACTCACCTATAAACACACACACACATACACACACTCTACTTGTGGGCCAGAGGAAGAGATGGTGGGCTGGACCAGTGAGCAGGGCACTTAGGTCAAGTAGACCTCAGTGTTGACCAAAAGCAGGAGGTTCTTGGAGGTCGAATTTTGACCCTTATAGGTCAAAGTCACCCTCCCAGTCCAGAGACTGTGGTCACAGACCAATGGAGATTTGAGGTCACATGACTCTTTGCTTGAGTGTAGGGAACGCAGCTTCTGTGGAACTCTTGAGGTTGTAATTTTTGTTCAGTGACATTTGTCCTCTGAAAAGTCAGTGTCCAAACTTCTCCTATGCCTTTCAGCCTCTTCCTGATCTGACCTCTGCCAAACCTCAACTTCCTACTTGACACTTCCCTTTCTTAAAGGTCGGCCAGGGGTGTAATTTTGCTTTCTCCTCTCTCTTATACACACACTCACACACTTTCTCTCTCTCAAAGAATCTCACACACACTCATACACACCATCTTTCTACAATAGACACACTTCACACTGGCACATTCATTTTCTCTCATATATTTTCTACTCACATACACTTTCATAACATTCTGACACACACAGTCTCACACTTTCATACATTCCTCTACCAACACACTGTGTCTCACACACATTCTATCCTCTCCATGAAATACACATGCACATTCCTTCCCACAAGTATAGCAACCATTCTCTGACACACACATATTCTCTCACAGACACACTCACATATAATATACTTTTGTGTATTCCTCACATATGGTCACATTTTCTCACAGACATTCTCACACAAATTCTGTCTCACACACACTCACATACTCACACATGGTCACATTGTCTCACAGATACTCTTATACACATTCCTCTGTTTCACAGACTCATATTTCTCACAGACATTATCTCACATTCTCTCTCTCAAACACTCTCACACACAATCATGATCCTTAGATCATGACGTGGTCTCCTTGCTGGTTTATGCGTAGTTCTATTTTGTTTTATCCTATTTATCTCTCCATTTGATTTTTCATTTTATGATAAACGCTTGTAAAGCTAAACTTCTTCAGTTTGTCACAAGTGCCTTGCTGGGCTCACCACTGTATTTTGGGGATGAGGGTGCACACCTGGTAATACTCAGGAATTACCCAACTTGTATTCAGGAATTACTACTGGCAGTTCTCAGTGTAAGGGGGGCTTGAACACAGGTCAAGAGTTGACCCAGGTCAAGTTCAAGGCAAGAATCCTTCCTACTGCACTATTTCCCCAGCCCCAAGACACAGAGTTTTGGGATCAGGAGGCCCTCTTGGTTTAAAAGAAATTGGGAGAGCCATGGGCCAGAGACATAGTATAGTGGGTAAGGCACTGCCTTTGCATACCAACCCAGCCATCTAGGGTCAGTCTAGCTGTGGAGTGAAGCAGGATCCTCCCCACCATGCAAGGGCCCCGTGGAAGGAGAATCCGGTCTGAGTCTCCTCTCGAGTCGCTTGACCCCCCAAGTGAAACATCATCTGAGACATTGTTTTTGTGTCTGGTCTTCTTGGGACCTGTATCCCAACCCCAATACCGAATACCAAGAACAGTGTGGTACTTGGCTGAAGCTCTTGCTCAGCCAAGGGGATGGACTAGTGTTGCTGAGATCACCCAGTGGCACCATCTCTGATTCATTTGGTCCTTCTGTTTATGCGAAACAAAAGCTCCAGTTGGGGGAGAAGGCAATCACAGTTCAATGCTCTAACAGGGAAGGATTTCTCTGAAGCCCCTGATTTTCACTTCTCCTCCTTGTTCTCTGGCCCCACTGAATTCAGACCTCCAGCCCGCTCTGTGTATGCACACTCAGAACTGCCCTGAATTGGCCATAATGCTTCTAGTTGAAGATTGGTTTGACCGTTGTAATCAAATGGGCCTTTAGGAATCTAGAGAAGGGCAGGAGCACAGTGGAGAGGTCACTTGCCTTGCACAGGGTTGATCCAGGTTCAATCACAGCATCCCCTAGGGATTCTCTGAGCTCCGCCAGGAGTAATTCCTGAGTGCAGAGCTAGAAGGAAGCCCTGACCACAGCTGGGTGTGGTCCTAACAAAATAACAGAAAGACATTACTAGGCATTTTCTTTTCTTTTGGCCATACCTAGTGTGATACTTATAGGTTACTCCTGACTCTTCACCAGGAATTATTCCTGGTGGTGCTTGGGGAACTATATGGGATGCCTGGGATCAAACCCAGGTGCATCCAAGGCAAACTCCCACTATCCTATAGCTTCAGCCCAGGAGCACCTGGTTTAGAGAAGCCCCTTGGAAGGCCAGAGAAATAGCACAGAAATTAAGGTACTTGCCTTGCATGCAGTTGACCCAGTTTTATTTCAAGCATCCCATTGGGTGCCTTTGCCCACCAGGAAGTGATCCCAAGCGCAGAGGCAGGGGAAGCCCTGAACACTGCCAGGTGTGATCCCCAAAATAGAGACAGAAAAATCAGCCTGTGGGATCTGGAAGCACTGCTATGGTGGCTCCTAAACAGGACCTGTGCCACACCGAGTCCCATGGCTGGAGCCTCTAAGCTCCAAGCTGTGTTTGCTGCTTTCCCACCAGTGCTGGGACTGACTGCAGGGTCCCCTGCCTGTTGACCAGTGACTGGGACTGACTTCAGGGCCCCGTGCCTGCTCCCAGCCTGTCCTGAGCTGGCTCCACGGATGCCTCTGGGGAGCCAGGCCAGGGCTCAGGGAACCTGATGCCTGATGGCAGCTCTGCCTTCCCTGACTCATTTATTTTATTTTTAATTTGGGGGCCACATCCAGCAGAGTTCAGGGCTTGCCCTGTCTCTGAGCTCAGGGACACTCCTGGCAGGGCTCAGAAAGCTCCTGGGGTGCAGCTTGGAACATGGGTCAGTAGTATGCAAGGCCGGCGCCACCTGCCCTACTACCCCTACAGCTCCTGCCTCTAGTTTTTCTTTTCCTTCTGATTATTTTTTTTTCCTTTTGGGTCACTAACCAGCGACGCTCAGGGGTTACCCTGGCTCTGCACTCAGGAACTACTCCTGGCGGTGCTCGGGACCATATGGGATGCCGGGATCGAACCTAGGCCGGGTATAGGCCAGCCGCATGCAAGGCAAACGCTCTACCTGCTGAGCTATCGCCTGGCCCCCTTCTGATTATTTTAAGGGTGAAATAATTTACTTATTTTTGAGCCTCCAAACAGTGGAGGTTTAGAGCCTCCACTGCTTGGAGGCTCCCAAACAGTGCTCTCCAGGAAGGGCTCTCCAGCCCTACCAAGACTCACTTTTCACCCCTCAGGCCCCACAATACTGGAGCAGCCTGGTTAAAAAGTTGGTGGGTGGTCAATACATGTGGCCCTCACCCAGCTCTCTGCCTCTGACTCCTAAATTCTGGGTGGGGAAATGCAGAGCAGAGGTGACCTCCAAACTTTGGGAAGAGAAATGTCTGCCCCCACAAGCTGCCTCAGAATCAGGGGGGTATAGTCCTGTGCTGGTGTGTAGGCAATGAGGGCTCCTACACCCAGGCACGCCCCATTGTCCCTCCATGTGTCTACTGTGGCCCTCCCAGGTGGATTGGCTCTGGGAGGAAAAGGAAGGCGGAGTGAAAACAAGAAATGAAACTCACAGCCCTTGCTCTGTCAGCAGTAAGTGGAGTATAAGAAATGGGTGTGGGACAGACAGACAGACAGACAGAAACACTGGGGCGTGCTCACTCAACATGCCCAGAAACCATCTCCTCCTCTGGCTACTGATGGAACTTGGGCAGTTTTACCTGAGTAAGTGCAGGCCGCTACCCGGGAGTAGAATGTGGGTGTCCCAGTGACACCCTATCTCCTGGCCAGAGGGGCTCTAGAAGCAGTAACCTGGCATTCTTGCATCCCCCAGATAGCTCTTGGGAGGGGGTCTTCCCCCTGTGTGACACAGGGTTCTCTCCTGAAACTGGGTTGGGGAGGGAGAATATGAAAATGGTTTGTGGCAGCCTGTGGGAGGAGGAGGGTCATGGCAGAAACAGCCAGGTCCAAGGACACTTGGTAAAATGGGAGAAGTAACAACCTGAGAGGCAGAGCCGTGGGGAGCTCTAGAACTTGCTGCAGTTTGGGGGCTCCTTTTTGATGGGGGTGCACATCTGACAATGCTCAGAGTTGACTCCTGGCTTTGCACTCAGATCACTCCTTGTGGCACTCCAGGACTCTATAGGATGGAGTGAGGTTGGTCACGTGCAGAGCAAGCACCCTAAATATGGCTCTGACAGTAGAAGACTCCTTTTGGGAAAGGAGGCCCTACGCAGAGGTGCTCAGGGCTACCTCCAGCAGTACAGTGGACTCTGAGGCGCCAGGATGGGAAACAAAGGGTGCCTAGATACGATCAGGCCAGGTCCAGCAGAGCAGGGTACCATGAGGTGCTGGTGTGGGAGCAGGTACTCTCTCTGCAGAGCTCATTCCTCTTGCTGAAGTTTATCATGCTTTTCTTGATTTTCAGGCATTGCTTTTGCTTGATCTGTAGATGCTTCCATAGGATTTCTTTTTCTCATCTTCTAAGCCCTTTGTTTTGCTTAGGCCACCCCTGGTGCTCAGCCATGGTTATTTTTGGCTTTTTATTTGGGATCATTGCTGGTGGTGCTCGGGTACATGTGGTGCTGGGACTAGAAGCTGGGATGCAAAGCGCATCTGCACTTGGCCTGCTGAGCCATCTCCTCATCTTGTTCATGCTATTTTGGGGGAGGCTTTGGCCTTCTGTGTTCAGGGATCGCTTGGCAGCGTCTCGAGGGATGCTGTGAGATGCTGGGAATCTAAGTTACATCAGCCTACATACTAGACATGTGCCCTGGCTCACTGGGCTGTCACTCTGGTCCCTCATTCATGTTTTGAATGATCCAAATTTTCACACCTCAGGGTAGAACATATGAACCATAGGGTCCAAGCCTATCAAGTGAGATCCTGAGTACAGAGCCAGGAGTAACAGAGCATAGAACTTCCAGGTGTGACCCCAAAGCAAAACTCAAATCTAGATGTTCACTCTGGGTTTGGACTCTGTCAACATCCTGGGACTTCAGAGTGGACAGCTCTGTGTCAGGACACACCTGGGTCGGAGACTGGGCACCAACTGAATTGGCTCAATCAGGGTTTTTCTTATGTGTGTTTAAGCCACACCCAGTGATGAACAGGGGTTACTCCTGCCTCTGCACTCAGGGATCACTCCTGGTGATGCTCAGGAACCCTGTGGAATGTTGGGGATCAAAGCCGGTTGTTGCGAGCAAAGCAAGTACCCTCCCCTGACATGCTGCTCTAGCCCCGATTCTTGTATGTCTGAGGTGCGGGCTGCAGAGACCAGCTCTGAAAGACACCCTGCTACTCGTGGTTTTGGAGAGCAGGGTTTGCCTCAGCCTGCGGTTCAGGGAGCAGGTTTCCCACCCCAACCTGCCACTAGGACACGCCAACAACTGAGGCCACACCAGAGACCCTTCACCTCCTCCTGCCTTCCCTTAGGATACTCCTTTTCCTCCTTCCTTCCCTCCTTCCTTCCTTCCTCTCCCTCTCTTCCTCCTCCCTCCCCTCCCCCTCCTCCTCCCTCCTCCCCCCCTCCCTCCCTCCCTCCTCCCTCTCTCCCTTCCTCCCTCCTCCCTCCCTCCCTCCTCCTCCCTCTCCTCCCTCCCTCCCTCCCTCTCCTCCTTCCTCTTCCTTCCTTTCCTTCCTTCCTTCCTTCCCTTCTTCCTTCCTTCCTTCCTTCCTTCCTTCCTTCCTTCCTTCCTTCCTTCCTTTCTTCCTCTTCCCCTCCTCCTCCTTTCCTCCTCCTCCCTCCCTCCTCCTCCTCCCTCCTTCCTTCCTTCCTTCCTTCCTTCCTTCCTTCCTTGCTTCCTTCCTTCCTCCCTCCCTCCTCCCTCCCTCCTTCCTTCCTTCCTTCCTTCCTTCCTTCCTTCCTTGCTTCCTTCCTTCCTTCCTTCTCCTCCCTCCTCCCTCCTTCCTTCCCTCCCTCCTTCCTCCCTCTCCTCCTTCCTTCTTTTCCTTTCCTTCCTTCCTTCCCTCCTTCCTCCTTCCCCCTCCTTCCCTCCCTCCTTCCCTCCCTCCTTCCCTCCTCCTTCCTCCTTCCCTCCTACTTCCCTCTCTCTCTTTCCTCCTTCCTCTCCCTCCTTCCCTCCTCCTCCCTCCCTCCTTCCTTCTTCCTTTCTTTCTTTTTTTCTGCTTTTGGATCACACTTGGCAATGTTCAGGGGGTTACTCCTGACTCTGCATTCAGGAATTACTCCTGGCGGTGCTCAGGGACCATATATGGGATGCCCGACCAAACCTGGATCAGCGCGATGCAAGGAAAATGCCCCCCCCACTAGATTACCACTCCACTCCAACCCCTCTCTAGGGGACTCTCAAGTCAGGCTGCCTCTACCCTCATTGTGCTCCACCCCTTCTCTGCTGAGACCCCAAATCAGAGAAGGTGGCGACACGTCCCTCCTGCTCCCTCCCGAATGCAAAAGTCTCCCCTTGCAAAGGAGGAGACAAGAGCCGTCCTGATCTTGGACTTTGAGAATGTTCTCTCTGCCCTTTGCTCTGGGACAGTTAGGGATGGGGGGGTGGAGTACTGCTCGCGTAACTGCCCACCCCACCCCAGCCTCTGCATAAAACAGGCAGCCCTGGGTTGTTGTTGCATTTGAGACTTTATTTCCCAAGTGAGCAGAGTAGGGTGCACATAATCTGAGCTGACTAAGCTTATAGGCAATGCTGAAGTGTCTCTTTCTCTGTAGGAGGGCATGGAAGTCTTATGGGGTGCATGGGGAGCCCACACGTGGCTCACTGCTGAGAAGGGGTATTGGTTCCTCTCCAAGAGCCTCAACTCCCACCTGATGTAGGTATAGGCTAGTCCAGCACCCTTGCATGCACAAGGCTTGTTCCATAGCCCAAGCCCTCAGCTCCATTCCCAGGATCCCCTCTCGGTGATGGAAGGGACCATCCTGATCCAGTCCCTCAACTTCTCTGAAGTTGTTCACTGGCTGGTTCACGATTCCCTAACTCCTGCTGTCATAGGAGGAGTTATGTGTAACCTTGAACTTTTTCCAAGGCACCAGGTACCTACTCAGGCTTTGGATAAGCAGGTCACAATCAGGGTAGCCTTACTTTCCAGACACAAGTACTGACAGTATGAGGTGTGTGTGGAAGCTTCCAGGAGTGAGTGTGTGTGTATGTGTGTGTATGACCCCCTTGCCATGTTCGCCTCCCTTCCTGCTTTTTCTGTTGTGCTTTTTTTAATTTTTACAGTCTTTTAATCAGCTGACTGGTAAGAACCTCCCTTGATGAAAGAGGAAAATGCCACAGAACTACAGTCTCTTTTGGCAACTGGCCCATCCCTGACTTTTGTCTGTGATGCTGGTTTGGAGCATCCAAAGCCACTCTGGGGTTTTGTTATTTGGTTTTTTTTGGATTTTGTTCTATACCTGCAGTTCTCAGGGCTCACTCCTGACTCTGCACACAGGTATTATTATCATGGTGGGGCTCAGGAGACCCTATGGGGTGCTGGGGATCAAACCCCAGACAGCCGCTATCAGTCAAGCACCTCCCTGATTACTATCGCCCCAGCACCCCAGCCCCAAGTGGTATACAGCTCCTCCTCTTTGCTGCTCAATTCTGGTTTCATCCCCAGCACAGTGTAATCTCCTCTGAGCACCACCAGGGAGCACTCCTGAGTACAGAACCAGGAGTAGCCCCAGAGTACCACTAGGTGTGCCCCCTCCCGCCAGGGTCTCTGCACTCGGCGCCTCCCCTTGATGCCTCACCACAATGCGACACTGACATGATGCTCCCTCCTCCCCCTCTTCTCTGCAGTCCCTGTCGTCTCAGAGACGGTCATCACGGGTACCTGGGCCGGTTCAGAAGCTACCCTGCCAGCACTCATCCTGGGCACCAGGCAGCAACAGCATGCTGGGGCAAGGGCCGTGTCCCAACTCCAAGTGCAAGGACGAGCTGGCACACACGGATGGCAGGCAGGTCCTCTCCAAAGCCTCTTCACGCTATAGCTTACGGGCGACATCTCCAGAGGCGATGTATCCTGACCATCTCCAGCACCAGGAGAGACAGCAGCGTGTACTGCTGCCGCATCGAGGTGCCGGCTGGTTCAACGATGTGAAGAAGAACATCCGGCTGCAGCTGAGGAGGGGTGAGGAGGCTCTGGGCTAGGAGAGGCCGAGGTAGTCCCAGGAGGAGCAAGGCCTGGAGGATTAAAGGATTAAATCCACGAGGATTAAGTAAAAAGACAAAGAGCCGAAGCCATAGTTCAGAAGGATGTGGTTTTTGACTTGTATGTGATCATCCTGGGTTCAAGCTCCAGCATTTCCATAGGGTCCCCTGAGTACTACCTGGAGTGATCCCTGAGCTCAGAGTCAGGAGGAAGGAAGCTCTGCACAGTGCTAGGTGTGGCTCAAAACCAAAAATAAAAAAGATTGATCTCTCTCTCTCTCTCTCTTTAAGTACCTATCTATGAAGAGAGAGAGAGACATTTGACCAAGAGCCCCAAAATGCCCTCCACATACAATATTTATTTTTAGAACCAAAAGAGCAACACTTTTTTTTTTTTGCTTTTGGGTCACTCCCAGTCATGCTCAGGGTTACTCCTGCCTCTGCACTCAGGAATTACTCCTGAGTAATTCAGAGACCATATGAGATGCGGGGAACAAATGCTTGATTACTTTTAACTGCTCAGACTAAGGCTTTGGTTATACATCCATACATCCAAGGGCCTTGGTTTATAGGGATGAACACCTGTGTAATGAACGGGCTTTCCCAGGGCAGATTCTTCCTGGAGAAGAAGCAGAGATTGGACATTACAGGACCTCCCCTTCTGCATTACCACCTGGGAACAACGTTCTGGGCTGAACGGTCCATCAATCTCCCATCTTGTCCATCTCCTGTTTCTACCTAATTCCCAACAGGTGGACTCCAGTGTGGGTGGAATGACAGAGTCAGGCTAGGAGGTGGTCCTGGTGATGGTCCAGCGAGGTTGAGTCAGGGCTCAGGGTATGAAACCACAGTATGGGGTAGAAGATTCCAGAAAGGAGTATGGGAGGCATGGACATGGCATGTGGGGCCCGATTTCTAGGTTGCCCCATTTTTTGTTTGGGGGTCACACCTGGTGGTGCTCAGGACTGAGTCCTGGCTCTGCACTCAGGGATCACTCTTGGCAGTGCTCAGAGGACCCTATGGGATGCTCGCGGATCAAACCTGGGTCAGCTGTGTATAAGGCAAAGCACCTCCCGTGTACTATCTCTCAGGCCCGACTAGTCCAGAGTCTTAGCCCTCCCTGTCCACCCTGAGAAGTGTTCTTTTTGTTTTTTAATTTGTTTTTTATTTTGGACTATACCTGGCAGTGCTTGGGGCTTATCCCTGGCTCAGGAATTACTCTTAGTGGTGCCTAGGGCACCATATTGGGTGCTGGGAATCGAAATTGAGCCAGCGTGTGCAAGGGCAGATGCCCCTCCCTGCTATACTACCACTTGGGCCCTGATTTGCCCATACTACCTAGATGGTTATATGTTGGCAAAGATGTCAGTGATTATGGGAATGGCTTGGTAGTACAGCCCTCACATCCATTCTTGTCTAGAATGTTGGCTGGCTCAGTACTCTCTGGGATCTGTGCTAAGTTCCTTCAGTACTCGGCACTGAGTCTGACCCAGCAGAGATCATGGTGACATGCATGGCAAAGAGAGGAGGGTGTCTGTTGAGTCACAGTCAAAGGCTGCTTGTTGGCATAAACACAATATGGGTTTGTTTTATTTTTCTTTGCTTTTGGGGGCCACACCCAGAGGTACTCAAGGCTTTCTCCCAGTCCTGTGCACACGGTCATTTCTTGTGCTGCTTAGGGTCCATAATGTGCCAGGGACTGAGTCCAATACTCTTGGACCAGAGTCCTATTACAGTGGGAGAGCACTTGCTTTGCCTAAGGCCTACCTGGGTTCCATCCCCAGCAACCTATATAGTCCCTGGGCCCACTAGGAGTGACCCCTGAGTGCTGATCCAGGAGTAAGCTTTAAGCATCACCAGTGTGGCCCCAAAACTAAGCGTATACAAAATAGAACACGGTGCTGCTGCAGGAAAAACACTTTCTCAACCTTTTAAAGTCTCTCGGCCTGAGCTGGTCTGTACAACTAGAAAGGACATATACTCATGTGGATTAATGTCTCGGCTGACATTGCGGCTGAGGCCAGGCCAGTAGAGGGGAAGAAAGATGTCTGAGTCCTAGATAGAGCTGGAGAGAAGGGCCCAAGTGATAGCACTGCAGGGAGGGCAATTGCTTTGCATGATGCTGACCCAAGTCCAATCCCTGGTATTCCATAAGGTTCCCTGAGCACCACCAAGAGTGATCCCTAAGTGAAGAGCCAGGAGGAATCTCTAAGTGCAGCTGAACATGGCCCTCAATCAATGACAACAATAAAGCAAAGAGATGTGTCTTCAGGGCGTCCTGCCTAACCCCTGCAACATGTTGTAGTTGGTAACCAAGTGTCTCTCCACTGCTTGCTGGTTCCAGCTCCCGTGGTGCCAATGTACGACCACGACCCGCCGCCACCTACCACCACGATCACTATGACCAAGACCTGGACCCCCCCAGCATGGCTCTGCTTCCCACCACCGTGGTGCCAGCCCCCACCTCACCACTGCAGCCCCACAGCAAATCACCACACAGGCCCTCACCGAGGCAGCCACATGTCCACTGAGCACAGAGAGTTCCCCGCCTGCCATGCTCCCAACCCTGTCTACTGAGCACACCACATCCCTGACCCTGGCCACAGAGCCTGCCACGGAAGGAGCGATACATACCAGTGCAGGTTTGTCTGGGGTTCCGTGTATGTGTGAGCACATGAGCTGGCTTTAGTTTGCTGTGGGTGAGGGTCTTGGATACCCCAGACCCAGGACTGAAACAGAGAGCACCTCCCCTCCCAAGGTGGGGTCAGAGATTGGCTTCTTCATACTCCGTGTGCATCCATGCCATGACCTCTTGGATGGACAGGTTAGGTCCATCCACGACCTCCTGGTACCAAGTCTCCCCTTCCAGGTTCTCTCTCTCCAGTTACAGGCACATCCTGGGAGTGGGGAATGTAGCATGGGGGTCCTCCCTATGAGATTTTGGGGAACCACAGTTCACCCAAGAATGGGCACGTGCATGTGTGAAGTTCATTATTTTGCTTCTCTTTCTTTTTTTTTTTCCTCTTTCCTTTCTTTTTCTTTCTTACCCTCCTTCATCCCTACCTTTTTACCCTGCTTCTTTGTTTCTTTCCCTTTTCCTTTCTGACTTCCTTACTTCTTTCTTGTTTTTGAGTCACACCTGATGATACTAAGGGCTGATCCTGACTACACTCAGGAATCTGGCGGGCTCAGAGAACTTCAAACCCAGGTCAGCTGCATGCAGGGCAAACTCCTCCCAGCTATATTATTGCTCCAGTTCCAACTTGCCTCCTTTGTTCCCACTGTAGCCTCAGCTCTGTGCTAAGCCTTTGGTGTATCTGTGAATTTGGTCTTCTGAAAACAGTGCAAATGTGGATTCAGGAGTGTGGTGTTACTTGGGGTTAGAGGTCTAAACCTCTACAAAAGGCAGGTTTCTGCCCTCCTCAGCTATTCTTAATTCTGTCCATCCTATCTCTTCCTCAGGGACCCCAGTTCCTCAAGAACAGCTGTGGGTTTGCACTGGCTGGGTTTCATCCCTTCTCTTGCCTTGTGCCCCACATCTGTGTGTGGCTATGTGGTTTGTCTCTCACTCTGCACACTCAGCCCCTGGGGTTCTCCCACCACCCTGCTGCAGTCAATGACAGGGAAGGTCACCCCAGGTCACTGCCTTGCGACACCATCCCAGATAGCGGGGGGGAAGTGGGGGTGGAGTTGCCTTACTCCCACTCTGTTCCCAAGTAGCCCCGCTCACCTCCCGGCCCTGCCTCGTTGCTCATTCCACTACCCCCTGTTCCAGCTCTATTTCCTGAGGGCCACAAAGAGAAAGGACCCTAAGGAGGGCTGCCAACTTCCCACCTGTGCGCCTGCCTCTCAGTCCCTGAAATATGTTCCCACAAGCACCCACTGCACGGACCAAGCCACGGGGCAGCCAACAGCTGGACCACTGGAGCTGTGTTTCTGGGATCCTATGCCCTAAGGCTTTCTGGCCAGGGTCGGGGATAGGGTGTTCCTCAGGATCCAAATAGCCATCTTCAAAACCAGCATCTCCTTGCTGGCTGCATGGTACATCAAACTAGTGGAACCAATCATGTTCTAGAATATATTACAATCCACAATGTGTAAAAAAAACAGGTGGGAAGCGAGAAGGATAGGGATAGAGAGAGGAGAGAGAGAAAGAGAGAAAGGAGATAAAGAACCCGCCATGGAGGCAGACTGGGAAGGGGGAGGAAGTGGGGACATTGGTGAGTGAAGTGGGCATGGGTGGAGGGATGGGTGTTGGAACACTGTAGAACCAAAAACTCAAAACATGAACATCTTGTAATTATATATCTAACGTTGGTATAATAAAATATTTTTTAAATAACCAGCATCTGGGGGCTGCAGATAGAGCAAGGCAACTATCTTGCTTGTAGCTGTCCCAGATTCCATCCCCGGCACCCCACAGGGTTCACTGAACTCCACTGGGTGTCATCCTTGAGTGCAGAGCCAGGAGTAAGCACCTCCGGTGTGGCCTCAATAGAAAACTTAAGTAAATAACATTTGAGGGCTAGGATGAAGCCGAGTGTGCAGCCCCCGTGTGCTGCTCAGTACTTCCAATACAGTGTGTCATATATACTAGTCTATGACAGCTTGCAGGATTAAAACGCAGATATGGTCATTGAGAGGACTCATATAGTTATCCGTGATTGATGGTAGGGCATACACAGCCATCTTCTAAGATGCATAGAGAGGGGAGTGTTGGAAGAAACAGCTCACCCCAGTGTCCTCCTGGTGGGCATGGCCGTCTCAGGCCACCTGTAGCTCCCCTCCAGAAGCAGAGACAGTCCCAACAGTCTCAGAGTCCCTTGTCCACCACTTATGGAGCCCTGAACAAGGTCTCTCTCTCCTCCAGAGGTACGTGCAGTTACTTGGCTCTTCTCCAGGACAGGGGCAGTGCCTAAGTCAGAGGACAGATGGGACCCTGGTTCTGGGTACTGTGGATCCCCCTGGAAAATGAGGTGTCCAGGGAGTCCTTGTGTGTCAGACCAGGCGAGACTAATGAAGGGAAGTAGCCCGACCAAAGCTTGCTGCCCTCCACAGCGGCCCCTCTGGGATGTTGTCTGTCCCTGACTCTTTGCTGGCTCAGCACCACTGCCTCCCCCCAAGACTCAAAGGGCTGCTTCCAGCTCTCTGATGCAGCCATTTCAGTGCTGTCCAACCACCTAAAGGCCACCATGGTTCCCACGGCCCAGGCCCAGGCCCTAGGTTCCCAAATACCACGTGATCACACAAATCTGTGTCACTGGGAACATGGAAAGGTCTCAGTGAGTGCTTACTGTGCGACTGCGAGTTTGAAAAATGCTCAGTGATCACCTTCTGTGTGACCAAGTGTCAAAGGCCTCAGTGTTCACCTGCTGTATGACTGTGAAAAGACCTCAGTGTTCACCAGCTGTGTGACTGAGTGTGCAAAGATCTCAGAGTTCACCTGCTGTGTGACTGAGTGTGCAAAGACCTCAGTGATCACCAGCTGTGTGACCGAATGTGCAAAGACCTCAGTGATCACCAGCTGTGTGACTGAGTGTGCAAAGACCTCAGTGATCACTCAGTGATCACACACGAGTGTGTGAAGGTCTCAGTGATCAGCTTGTGTGTGACCAAGTGTGCAAAAGTATGCTCTCAGGTAGTACGCTGTGGACTAAGACCATTGCCACTGCAGATAGGCTTCAAGAGACAGGCATATCAGTATCGGGGTCACCCCATGAAGGCATAAAAGCCATTCCATGCTCCCAGCTCACACTGCCGGAGCCTGAGTCCACCTGAGCTGACCAGCTGTATTGCTGTGGGAAAGTCATCACAACTCCTTGGCCTTCATTTCTTCCTGGGGGCAGTGGGACTAAGTTGCCATCCATGACTCCTAAGGACTGGCTCAGGGCACGGGTGTCTGTTTTGATGACCAAAGTGGGAAGTAGTGACAGTGAGTTCTGGGGGACAGTGACCATGCGCTACAACAGAGATGAACTTGCTCTTTTTGATCTCTTTCCTTTCCTTCCCAGAGCCCCAATCTTCGGTTCTCATCGCGACCCCATCACAACTGGGGACTACCATGTGGGACATGAGTCACAATGACACCTTCCCTGAGCCAGGAGGTAAGGCAGGAAGATGTGCGGGTGGATGTGGGGCTGTTTCGCGGGCTCTTTGCCTTTGTCTTGGGGTTTGGTGCTGTTTGTTCCTTTTACTAGCTGGAAGGAAGGAGGAGATCCACATGGCCTGGCCTGGCCTCCCTTGCCCGTCTGCTCTGTGGGGCTCTGCCAACCTGCGGGAGCTGCTTTGTTCTGTGCCGCTGGAGAGGAACTTTCGCCTTCACAGAGTTTACCTCAGTTCACTTTGATCAACTTTTTTTTTTGCTTTTTGGGTCACACCCGGCAATGCTCAGGGTTTCTCCTGGCTCTGCACTCAGGAATAACTCCTGGCGGTGCTCGGGGACCATATGGGATGCCGGGGATCGAACCGGGCCAGCATGGGCCAGCCATGTGCAAGGCAAACGCCCTATCCGGGCTATCGCTCCGGCCCCAACCTCAGTTCACTTTGACTATTTTGTTGTTTGTTGTTTGTTTTTGTCTTTTTTTGGCCACACCCAGCAGTGCTCAGGGACTGACTCCTAGGCTCTGCATTCATGGATCACTCCTGGTGGTGATCATGGAACCCTATGGGAAGCCGGAGATAGAAACTGGATCAGCTGAAGCAAGACAAACATTCTACCAGCTGTGCTATCGCTCCGGCCCCAATTTTGTCTATTTTTTTCCATTTTATTTTATTATTTTTTAAATATTTTCTTATACCACCGTAAGATATACAGTTACAAAGATGTTCACAAGATGTTCATATTTGGGTTTCGGCCATACAGTGTTCCAGCACCCATCCCTCCACCAGTGCCCATTCCCACCACCAATGTCCTGATTCCCTTCCCCTCCTTAGCCTGCCTCTATGGCAGGCTCTTTATCTCTTTTCTCTCTTACACTTTCTTCTCTCTCTCTTTCTCTCTTCCTTCTCTTACATGTTGTGGATTGTAATATATGTACTTAGAGGTTATCATGTGTATATTTTTACTTATTTCTTTAAATTTGGGTTTGGGGCCCTACCCAGCAGGGCTCTGGGCCTAGTCCCCCCCTGTGCCAGGGACTGTGTAGTTGAGGACCCAGGCTTCCTACTGCTGTTCCAGCCCTTGGCACCATGTCTCCAACTTTACACTCAAATATTCCAAAGGCTCTGGACAACTGCTTCAGTTATGAAAGGGTGGAGCCCTCCAGTTCTCTCCCTCCATTTTGTCTGCTCGCTAGGCCCCAGGGTCAGCCCACCTGTGTGCTTGCAAAGGTGCTGCAGAGCCCCTGGTGCCTACATCTTCAGTGCACAGTGAGGGTTGTGTGCCCCTAATGCCGGGCCAACCTTCACAAAAGGAGCTGTGGAGCCCCAGATGTCTACACGGGCAGTGCACAGTGTGTGTGTGTGTGTGTGTGTGTGTGAGTGTGTGTGTTTGTGTGTGCTGGGGCCTTCTGTATCACTCAGCCAATGACTAGGACTTACCCCTGGCTCTGCACTCAGTGTAGAGCTCTGCACTCCCTGGCTCTGCACTCAGTTTCCCTGCACTCAGGGGAACACTCCCTGGCAGTCCTCAGGGGACTGAATGAGGTCAGTTGTGTGCAAGGCAAACACCCTACCTGCTGTACTATCACTCCAGCCCCTGCCAATGTTTATTGAGCAGGGGCACCCAGGACAAGTGTCACTCTTTACACCTCCTCGGGAGAGCCTGTACCAGCTTGGCCCACAGCACCTGCTTCGTTTTGCTTGTCTAGTTGGAGACAAAATCTCAGGGAGCCTCCCACCACCCTCTAGCACACCATCTACCACCCACCTCCCAAGCAGTATACGCTGCTGGTGCACTGCCCTACCGCACCCCTGAAAGCTGAGGTTCTGGGAAGTGAGGCCTTTCACTCCGTTCCCCTGCACATGCCGAGACTTGAAGTTCTTGCCTGGGTGGGGGGAGTATCTTTTATTTTTGAGGGGAGTGGGGAGTTCCACACTGCAGCATCCATCACACATTAGGAACGCTGTTGTCAGTAACACAGCCAAGGCTGGGTGGATTGAACCATGTTGGGCACCGTCCATCATGTGGGTCCTCAGGGTGCAGGGCATTGGGACCAGGTGTCCAAGTGTCACCCATGTCACCCAGACTTCAGCACTGGGGTGTGAGTGAGTTGAGGGTCTGGACTAGAGACTTGGGGGCCCTTCTTGGTTATCACCAGGTTCCCAGGCTGAGCATGGCCCCATAGGAGCCCCACCTCCGTAAACATGTTAAACGAGGTGAGCTGGCTGAGAACCCTCGCTGCCCGGGCCACATGCATTGCTGCATTTTCCTCCCAGAAATGCTTTCAGCTTTCTAGAAATGATGGAAAATTTTGTCTTCATCAGCAACCTGGGAAATCGTGCAGGAAGAATGTGACTCAAGCAAGATTGTCCTGCTGCCACTAACCCTGTTGTTGCATTTTTCGTTTCTCCTAAGATACACCCTAGATCCATGGCCAAAGAGGGAAGTGCACAGGAATGGGAAGTGAAAAGTCCCCCAGCCATCCATGTTGCTTTTGTTCCCAGGCTTCCCCACCCCCAACACTTCCTTGGGCTCACAAGAGCCTCAGGGTCAATGTCCTGAGGTCATTTCCACTCAGCACCACAAATGCAGCAGCTTGTAACAACCCACATGGGTGAGTGACCCAGCTCATCCTGAGGTCAGGCATCCGAAAAGTGGGGGCCTTGCAGAAAGGGAGTAACCAGTTCCAATGGACATGCGGGAGAAGAAGTCACCCCCAGCTGTACCACCTCCCCTGAGGGCATCTGCTTTGTGGCTCCTGTCACCTTCCCTTGCTGTCAGCAGCAGCTGAAGACTGCAGAACCCCCTTCCTGGTGCCCCTTTCATTCATTCTCCCACCTGGCCCTGGTCTCCCCCTATGAGGACCTGGGTTCCCCTGTGCAGCACATTACCCTGTTCCCAGCTCTAGACTCTCAATTCCCATCACAGCATCTCACTTGCCAATCAGAGTCCAAAGCACTTGAACACGGCTGGAGTTATAGGACAGTGGAGGGCGCTTTGCCTTGCATGCGCCAACCCAGGTTCGATCCTCAGCACCCCATAGGGGTACCAGTCAGGAGTGACCCCTAAGCTCAGAGCTAGGAGGAGCACGCCCTCGGATGGATTTCACATTCAGAGGGGGAGTCCTGAACGCCTAGGAGGCCACCTTCAGGCCACCACTGAGTGTGGCCCCCTAAACAAACAAAACAAACCCAACCCCTGAAATTCCCTGCAGACTTTTCAGTCTCTTTCTGGAGGTGCTGTTTTATCTCCCCTGGGAAACATAACCCTTTTCTTTCCCTTGTCAGCCTTAGAGACTGATTCTCCCATAGGACCAGAGGAAATGGAGCAGGTAAGTGTGTTTGGAAGCTCACGGGGCAGGCGACTTGGATGACAGGATACCCCAGGGGAGGTTTGCAGAGAGGCCCGAGTCTGTAGCTTCACCCCTGGACTGCTGTCCCTGGACTTCACCCCTGGACTACATCCAGACCACAGGCAGCAGGTGGGCAGCAGGTGGGCAGCTGGTAGGCAGCTGGTGGGCAGCTGGTGGGGAGCAGGTGGGCAGCTGGTGGGTAGTAGGTGCCAGCAGGTGGCCAGTGATGGGCAACAGGTAGGCAGCAGTGGCCAGCAGGTGGCCAGCAGGTGGCCAGTAGGTGGGCAACTTTCGCCTGCTGGAGGCGCAACACTGCTCTGGCAAGCAGAAGGCAGGAAGCTCCGGCTTGAGTCATGCAGGAGTGTGATGTAGCCGCTAGCCCCCAGAGGAGGGCCTGAGGAGAACGCATACAGCCCCCAGCTTGGACTTGGGTTACTGAGGGGCCGATCTCTGTCTCCACAAGGATGGGAACTGCAGTTGTGAATACCCCAAAGGCAGGCCCCCAGCCCCACCTCTCCTTCCTCCTCTCCCTCCTCAGTCAGAGCCCAGGGACTGTTCATATTAGTTTGTTGCTGTTATTGTTGTGTTTGGAGGCCATATCCAGCAGTGTTCAGGGCTTCTTCCCTGTCTCTGCACTCAGGGATCTCTCCTGGCTGTGCTCGGGGCATCTTCTGGGATGCTGGGGATTGAACCCGGCTCTGCCATGTACAAGGCAAGTGTCCTCCCTTCTGTTCTACCACTCTGGCCCAGTTCCTGTTGGTTTGGAAGCTGAGAAAGCTGAGCTTTCTAGTCAGCTCCCCACAGTCTGCAGCAACCAAAGCTTGACTGCACAGCCACGCTTTGGTGTCAGGAAGCCTATAGCACAGTGATTTAACAGAAGCTTGAGCCTGAGGCACCCACTTACACAGTACAGCAGGTGCTGGAGAAGTACGGAGGTTGACTGGAGTCAGAGCACAGCAGAGAGGGCACTTTCCTAGCACACAGTCAGCCCAGGTTCAATCCCCAGAACCCCACAGGGTCTCTTTGAACCCCATCAGGAGTCGTCCTTGAGCACATAGCCGGGAGTCAGCCCCTGAGCACCACCAAGTATGCCCTCCTCACCCCCAAAATAAGAACAAATCTTGGCCCAAACAATAGTATAGTGGAAGGGTGCTTGCCTTACAGCTGACCTGGGTTCAGTTCCCAGAATCCCTTACAGTCTCCAAGCCCTGCCAGGAGTAATTCCTGAGCACAGAGCCAGGAATAAGCCCTGAGCACTGCTGGGGTTAGTCCCAAATCCAAAAATAAATCAATCCTGGTCTGTAAGTCAGGCCTGTTCTGGTTCTGAGGCACACAGGGTCTTCAGGGTGGCAGCAGGGAGGCTGCTGCGGTACGGGGCTGGGCTCTGAGGACCCCTCCTTCTCCCGTGTCCCCAGATCCAAGTCACAGACCACAGGGACCTGCTGATGACCATCCTCCCATCTCTGGGGCTGCTGCTCTTCCTGGTTTTGCTCGTCACTTTGCTTCGAGGTAAGGGAGGCTGGGACCTGATGGGGTGGGGACCCCGCTACACAGACCCCCCAGCTGAGGGTATGGGTGCTGCTTCTGTCTGTTCTCACTTCAGCCCATGATGGGGGGCCGGGTTTGGCCTGACCGGGGGCCCAGCCCCATCTCTACAAGATTTTGTTTTGTTTTGTTTTGTTTTGTTTTGTTTTGTTTTTGTTTTGTTTTGTTTTGTTTTGTTTTGTTTTGTTTTGTTTTGTTTTGTTTTGTTTTGTTTTCGGGCCACACCTGGAGATGCTCAGGGGTTACTCCTGGCTCTGAGCCTCAGAAATCACTCCTGGTGGGCTCAGGGGACTGTATGGGATGGTGGGGATCGAACCTGTGTCAGCCCAGGTACAAGGCAAATACCCTTCCCGCTGTGCTCTTGCTCCAGCCTGTCTATAAAATTTTGAGATTCTGGTCTCACCTCCCGTACAGCAGATGTTTCATGGAGGTAGCAAAATAAAAAGAAGGGGGTCACTTGAAGGTACGGGGGTCTTGTTCGAGCCAGCACTCTGGCGCTGCTCTGGGTATACCTGTACCTTAGACCTGCTCCAACAGCAAAGAGCCTGGCCCAGCCTCCTCCTCCCCAGTCAGGGGGACCCCAGAAAGAAACCCCACAAACCCTACCCTAAAGCAAGTATCCCCTGCAGAGCCCAGGAAAATCAGGCCCTGAGTTGAAGCACTTGAGTATTCTCTGCTGCATGTTCTGTTTGGGGTTTGGGCTACCTGGTGAAGTTCAGGGCTTCCTCCTGGCTCTGCACTCAGAGATCACTCTTAGTAGGACTCAGGAAGTCTTTTGGGGTGCTGGGGATTGAAAAGTAAGTACAGCCCCTCTCCCGCCCCCCCCATACTGTTGCTCCAACACTCAGCTGCATTTGGGGCGGGTGAAGGCTAGAGTTCACCCCCAGCAGGTCCGGAGACTCCCTTCTGCCCTGAAAACTGGGCAAGGAGCACTCAGGAGGCTTCTTCATCAACAAAGCCCAGCTTCTTCATCAGCAGTGGCCTTCCTTGGAAACCACAGCCTGGCTGGTGAGGCCCCAACCCCTCAGAGCATCCCCCAGACCTGGCTGGGCCCCTTCCCATTCTGTCGCACATGAGCCCTGTGCAAGTGGCACATCCCCTGCCAACTTCCCCCTGGCCACTCACCGGAGCTCGGAGCTCGGTACTGCAAGGTCAGTTTGGGGACAGCGGCCCGAGAAGTGCTTGGAAACTGCAGCTTTGGAACTCCAGTGGGCCAGTAACCCAGTCGGGGTCAGCACCCTCCACCACCACCAGCTCTCCTCCATCCTACCACGGCCACCAACAATGTCGTCACAGAGCAGAGACACACTCAGAGTCCTCAGAAGTGCCCCCCAGGACTCCCCACCCTCTATTAGTCTTTCCCCATGCTGGACACCCTCCGCCGTTCCTGACCGTGTTTCCCACAGTTGCTCAGCACCCGGCTTTGTCTCTGCAGGGAAAATCATGAAGACCATCTGCTTCCAGAAACACACCAGGTGACTGGCCATGCACCCCTGTGATGGAGAATGGGGGCTGCAGTCTCCCTCATTCCCAGCTGAGAAGAGGGGGTCAGCAGGGGTGGGTCTGGCTCAGAGGAACTATTGCCCAAGTGCAGGACAGGGTGGCTGCATGCATTCTGGCAGCAGGGAGGGGCCACTGTAGTCTTTATTTTTATATTGTTATTGTTATTGTTATTGTTATTATTATTATTATTATTATTATTATTATTTGGTTTTTTGATCACAACTGGCCATGTTCAGGGGACCTGACTCTGCACTCAGGAATCACTCCTGCCTATGCTCAGGGTCCCATATGGAATACCAGGGATCGAACCTGGGTCTGCCACACGCAAGGAAATGCCCTACCTGCTATGCTATAGCTCCATCTCCAAGGTGCCACTTTAACAGGAGGAGAGGAGGAGAGCAGCCTCAGAGAAGGGGCCCACACACCCCCCCCCCCCCACACACACACGTCGCATGCCTGCTGGGGATGGCTCCCTCAGAGGACAGGGACGTACTCCTTGTAAAGGGGTTTGGGGGTTCTGTCCTGTTGTCTAGCTTAGGAGAACAGAAATGAAAGGATTGGCTCTTGTTTTTGTTTTGAGTCACACCTGGACATGCTCAGGGTCACTCCTTGCTCTGCACTCAGGGATCACTCCTGGTAGTCTTGGGGGACACTATAGATACTGGAGATTGAAACCAGAAACCCATATGCAACTCCCTGTCCCAGAAATGAGACGCTTTGGGCTAAACCCAGGCCTGGTGCTCACTCAACATTTGCACCAACCCATTCCCCACTCCCACCCTGTCTGTTCCTAGATGGTGGCTGTTAAGGGGCTTCTTGTTAAAGGAATGTTGGCCCACCCTGTCTCGGTTTCTCCTCTGTGCCCGAGAGGCCAAGGGCTCACACACGCACAGAGCACTGCTTCAGCACCTTTTCTTTCCAGGCTGGAGGGACAGCAGGGAGAGCAAGCAGGGCCTCGGCAACCTGCAGCCTGGACGGGAGGATGAGGATGGCTTGTTCACACTCTGATGTCTGCGAAACCGCCCTGCTGTCCCTGCCCTGTGTCTGGTTCCCCAGGAGAAGGAGCCAGGAGACTCGCCCTTCCCTGTACAATGCGTTTCTGCCTTGTCGCCTTCCCCTCAGTGCTTGGATGCCTCCCAGGACAGGGAGCTCACTCCCCACCCAGGGGCATCAGTCTCCTGCCAGGCCCTCCTGACACCTGAACCTGAGGCCAGCCACATCTTGAGGTGGCAGCTTCAAGCAGGACACCTGGTGCAGACACAGAACCTGCTTCTTACCGAATCGCCAAAGGATGGGTTCCTGTTCCGGCCCGAATTCTCATCTTTTCTCCACCTTCATCTGTGTTTGCATTTCTCAGAGCCTCATGCCCTGTGCCCTGGGCTGCGGTGTGGGCAGGCAGCCTACCCTCAGCCATGCACCCCCCAACTCTTGACTCCCCTCTAAGGCTTCTGATAGTAACTGTTTCTCATTTGAGGGTCCTGACAGGAGTCAGGGAGGTGACTTTGAATTCTCCTAGTTTAGTGTTGGCATAAATCCCAAAGCTGGCACCAGGTTGGTAAGGGTTCCTGGCACATTGCTCTGAACAGAAGCTGGGGCTCCCCACTTCTAGGGATCACCGGGGTTACTTCCAGTAGAGGAGAGATATGGGAGAGTGTCACACACGCCATGCCCCAGGGGATGAGCCACCATGTAGTCCAAGATGGGAGGCCAGTGGGGCCAGAGAGGCCTGAGCATGGAAGAGCCTCTGGGCAGGTGAGGACAGGCTCAGTATCACCACAATAAACTCCGTCTCCCATAAATACACACACACACACACATATATATATATATATATAAATATAAATATATATATATATATATATATACACACATGTTATGATACCAACATCCAAGGTCAGGCGAAACATGGATCAAGAGGTTTGTCAAAGGTGAAAATTACCACAAACATGTGGGAGCAGAGGTTAGGTAAGACAGAGAAGGGAACAGTGTGCTAATAATTGTCGAAAGTGCTATTACCGCATAGAACTTAGCATTAAATACAGGCAAAAGATACACATGATAACCTCTAAGTATATGTATTACAATCCACAATATGTAAGAGAAGGAAGAGAAAAAGAGAGAGAGAGAAAGAGAAAGAGAGAAAAGAGATAAAGAACCTGCCATAGAGGCAGGCTAGGAGAGGAGGGAAGGAATCGGGGACATTGGTGGTGGGAAACGGGCACTGGTGGAAGGATGGGTGCTGGAACACTGTATGGCCAAAACCCAAACATGAACATTTTTGTAATTGTTTATCTCATGGTGGTATAATAAAATATATTAAAAAATAAAAATAAACCCTGTCTCCATGGAAACAGCCTCTGTGTCTCTCCACCACCTTTTCATTTCATTTTTGGGTCACACCCTGCTATGCTCAGGGGTTACTCTTGGCAGCACTCAAGGAACCCTATGGAATGCTGGGGATTGAACCCTGGTCATCTGCATCCAAGGCAAGTGCCCTCCCCACTGTGTTAGCACTCCAACCCTCCTAAAATTCTTTTCTTTGAGACCAGAGGGTTGATGATGGATCTAGGACCAGGGGGGTGGGGGCTTGGTGGCCAAAATCAACTTTCCTTCTGCAAAGAGCAACTCTTTGGAGCCAGAGTTAGAATACAGCAGGTAGGGCATTTGCCTTGCACATGGCTGACTTGGGTTTGATACCCAATATCCCATATGGACCCCAAGCACTGCTAGGAGTAATTCCTGAGCATGGCCAGGTGTAACCAAAAAGTAAAAAAAATCCTCAGTCCAGTCCAAGGCCATATATTCCCAAGAACTCAGTAGGGGAAGCAACTCCTGCACCAGGCAGATGAGGTGCACCCACCCAGGTGGGGCTAGGCACTGACCTGGTGAGACACAAGCGCCCTCATGATCAGGGGTCTCAAGGCTGACTTGATTAACTCCAACACCCCCAGGCATGGCCCCCAAGTGACTGAGATGGGTATGGCTGGGGAGATGGTCACTCTCATGGGAGATGGTCACTCTCTCATGACTCCTTCCTCTGTGCTCCCCACTTACCCCCACAAAACTTGGGGAACACTTGGGAGAACGACTTCACTTTAGGAGCCACTTCACTAGGGCCGCCTCCGTGAAATGGGATTCAAGGATTCTGTTTATTTTGGGGTTTTGTTTGGGAGCCACCAAGGGCAATGCTCAGGGCTGACTACTGGCTCTGTACTCAGGGCTCACTCCTGGTGGTGTACAGGGAATCCTGTGGGGTAGTGGGGATCCAACCCGGTCAGCCACGTGCAAGGGAAACCCCCTCCACACTGGACTATCTCCAGCCCTTAAGGACAGCATAGTCCTTACAGGTATCCTTACAGGTATCCTTGGGACCCTCTGGGGATGAGCCCCATGTCACAGTAGACACTGTGGGTATCCCACACCCTGTCGCCGCCACTGCCCTCTGCTGACTGCTGGGGCAATGCTCAGAGACTCGGTTTCTGGAAGCTTTTCCCATCCCACCCTGCTCTGATTCCCATGTTACCTCCCCAGAATCTTATTTGTGTTTGCCAAGGAAGCTGCATGTGGAGAACCTGGCCGGGGCCCTGCAGGAAGCGGGGGTGGGGAGACACACCCCATCCTGAGAAAGGACGCCCCTAAACAAGTCCAGAGGAGACAGAGATATGTGTTCCCATTCT
>JAJIBD010028550.1:0-26058 GCA_021461705.1 Cryptotis parvus
AAAATATTTTATTATGCCACGTGAGATCACGATCACGATCACGATCTTCCCGTTAATCATCTATTTGCTAGAGCGGGCACCAGTAATACTCAATATGTCCTGTCACATGCTGTAGAGCCAAGGGCATCGGGCTTGGTACAGGAACATAAAGAAGCCTCAAACCATTATATTAGGTCATGAGAATGATCTAATATAATTGTTACTGGCATTTGGCATATCAAATACAACACGAGCAGCTTGCTAGGCTTGCCGTCAGGGAGGCATACTCTATAAACACCTCCAAATAAAGCCTTTATTGATGAACCGCGCGGCCGCTTATGCCGCGCGAGCCGGCTATGATGGGCTGGTCGGCTGGGTGGAGTTCTGATGAGGGAAGTCCAATGTGGAAAATGGCGGCGCCCATGGAGTGGGTGGGGGTCGTCTGGCTTGTTGTGAGGTTCTGCCGGGGGTGGTGGGCCAAGGCTGGAACCCACCATGCCTCCCAACTGCCTCATGAACGGCTGGGCACAGGGAGAGCAAGGAACCGCTCTGCCCCATGTCTGAGAGTCTCTGGACCAGCATACCTGGGCCGGATTGAGGAAGAAACTGCTCCAGGGTGGGTGTCGATGATCCGGGCTGTGATGGGCTGGTCGGCTGGGTGGAGTTCTGATGAGAGGGAAGTCCAATGTGGAAAATGGCGGCGCCCATGGAGTGGTGGGGGGGTCGTCTGGCTTGTTGTGAGGTTCTGCCGGGGTGGTGGGCCAAGGCTGGAACCCACCATGCCTCCGACTGCCTCATGAATGGCTGGGCACAGGGAGAGCAAGGAACCGCTCTGCCCCATGTCTGAGAGTCTCTGGACCAGCATACCTGGGCCGGATTGAGGAAGAAACTGCTCCAGGGTGGGTGTCGATGATCCGGGCTGTGATGGGCTGGTCGGCTGGGTGGAGTTCTGATGAGAGGGAAGTCCAATGTGGAAAATGGCGGCGCCCATGGAGTGGAGTGGGGGGTCGTCTGGCTTGTTGTGAGGGTTCTGCCGGGGTGGTGGGCCAAGGCTGGAACCCACCATGCCTCCGACTGCCTCATGAACGGCTGGGCAGAGGGAGAGCAAGGAACCGCTCTGCCCCATGTCTGAGAGTCTCTGGACCGCCACGTGAGATATACAATTACAAAGATGTTCAAATTTGGGTTTTTATTTTTTCTGCCAAAATAGAAGTTCTTGATAAAATAATGTACGTAATATAATATTAATCTATGCAATTATTTTCATCAATCTACTCCCACTCACCATTCTTTTCTCTTCCAGGTGTACATGATGTTTTTCTAACAATATTATGTAATGGAAACTGTATCTTGGAATGATGCCCACTTAATGTTAATGATGGCTATTTCTGCTCATGTATTTTTTGGATGTACTTTCCAATATTTCTGGAATTGGTTTGTGTAATGAGTATATACCCCAAATTAAGTTAATCCTCTCTTTGGGAATTTTGAAAGATGTAGGGTGAGTTGGATAATGTCTCAGACAAATATTCAGACTTCCCATTCAGGAAGGCTAACAATCTCTGTTAGCAGTTAAACTAGCAAAGATTGAGTCCACTGGTTAGGGAGCTCTTTATACTAAGACAAATCCCAGTTGTATTTGGAAGGTCATGCCACTGGTATCAGCTTCACTGTATTTGTTAGCATTTCAAACAGGGCTTTTTGGTGGGCAGTTTTGAAGGAGTGTTTTTAAGGAAATATAGATGCTTTATTCTTCAGCATCTGCAGCATCAGCACTAATAAGTCAACCCCTGATTATTCTTTTAAGTTTAAATGATAAAATTCTCACATATTTGAAATATTTATAAATTTTGTATCAGATAGCAGTACAAAATTATGAGTAGAAGTTAGAAAAGGTATATTTGACTCAATACAGATAAAAATTATAGTTATTCAGAAATCAAGTGAGCTATGGCCCCCTGTCAATCTGTATAATAGGATCTGGGAGATTCTTTGAAGAGCATTTTATAATTAACTATTTTAATTTCATTCCTTCCTTTTTGTTACTGTTTTCCTTTTGATGTCCAAGGATTGTTAACTTGATTGTAATTTTTCTTCACACTAGTTTGTGGGAGTGCTGTGATCACAATAGCAGGACAGCATTTGAACATGAAGCCTCATGAATGTAAGGAAGGTGTTCACATCCCTTAGCCACATCCTCAGGGCCTTAGGAACATACTCTTGGGGCTGGAGAGATGGTACATACGTAAGGTACTTGTTTGCATGCAGGCTACTGGATTTTATGGAACCATGTATGGTGCTCTAAACATTTCAAAACTGATGTCTGAGCTCAGAGATAAAGTAAGTGCCAAGCACTACTGGGTGTGGCTCCAGACTCACACCCTGCCACGGCTCCCGCAGCACCGGCTCGCGTAGCATGAAAGTGCTCACTGGGCCAGAGGATGGCTTCGGTACTTCCCCCAAAAAGGGACAGTTACCACACGGTGCTTCCCCCCTAAAAGGGACTGTCGCCAACAAAGCCCCCTAGAATTCCTTTGGATGTTTCTAAGAATGCTTGGTGTGCAATTAGAGCGCTTGTTTATGCTGAAACTTAGACTCTGAGTAATGAAGAAACGGAACAAAGAGAAAAAACTGCGGCAACCGTAGCTTTCATTATACACAATTATAGCATAAAACAAAGATAGTAAAAAAATGCCAGCCCGCGCAGTGTCTGGCTGCCAAGGCCTGAGCTGGTGTCAGGTCCTTGATAAGGAAAGGCCCGTGGCCTTCAGGCCTTTGCTTCCCATCATTAGCGGAAGGGAGAATTCTTGACCTATGGGTCGAGGCGACTGGCTACCCCCCCTGTTGACGACGGGAATGCAGTGATTAGCCTCCCTAAACCTCCTGTGTGAAAAATAATTGGGCTTGTTAAAGTTAACACTTTCAGGTACAAAATCTTAATAATCTTACAATAATAAACTCTGCATAGAAGTTTCTATTTAGGAGTAGGTTAAGTTAATCTATAATATGTGCATAGAGCTAGGAAGTAATTCTATGAATATCAGAATTAAAAAATATGTATCTTACTTAAGGCAAATATGAAAGTATGTAAAAACAAAAAGACGTCAAAAAAACATGTCTGAAAAACAGGTGCAGGCAAGCAGGCAAAAGGTGGTCATATGTGGCAGACACGATAAACTCCTTTTGTTGTTGAAAAATGTCTTTTTGCTAAAAAATAACTGGTGTAATCTTGTGTCTGTGCATTTCTTGAACATAAAAAGAAAAGTTTTGCCTTCAGTAAACGGCAGCAGCAGCATTTGACCTCCCTTGTGTCTGTGCCTGTCTGTCCATTGCGCCGACGTCCCTGTTCTCCTGACTTTCTCAGCTGGGTATCCCCGAGACTTAGAGCTCACACCGACTGAGCGGTCTGCGGCAACACCCCTTCAAGAATATGATGTAAGTAAATTCATTTTTCTAAGCTTAGACCTTTCCCTACTCTATCCCTGGATTCTTTAAGCTTAAAGAGGCAAGTACCAGCATTGCATAGCTTGTAAATGCTCAACTAGTAGGATTTTGAAATCTTACTCATTCCCCTAATTTCCTGTTCATATAATGAGAGGGATAAATAAGATGCTCACCACTATGCATTAATTTTTCTACTATTGTGATCTGATTTTATAATTTCAAAAATATGTGATAGTTTTATGTAATCATGTTTTAAATCAATTCAGCAACTCTGTGTGGCAGGCACTGTGCCAGATACTGACACTGGACTATGTTCAGTCTCTTTAGATTCTAAGTCTTAAAGGAGAATGAAAGTGGTGATAGATGGGACTGGAGCGATAGCACAGTGGGCAGAGCATTTGCCTTACACGTAGCTGACCTGGGTTTAATCCCTGGTATCCTGTATGGTCCCCAAGTACTGCCAGGAGTAGTTCCTGATGGAAGAGCCAGGAGTAACCCCTGAGCATTGCTGGGTGTGACCCAAAAAAGAAAAAAAGTGGCCAATAGAAATGTTTTCCCAATCTGATTTTAATGCTATATATGAAAACCTGAATCCAGTAATGCCCAAATGCACAGCTTGAAATTTCTAACAGTTTCTATGCCTAAAGTGTTTAAATGCTCTGTTCCGCACGAGTGACATCACCAAGTAACAACTTTCAAGTTTACTGTGCATTTCTCTGAGTGTTGCTGGAGACAGAATCCAGGGCCTCACTCACGCAAAGCACTTGGGCTACCATATGGGAGTAGTTTGGGAAGAAATCTATAAAGCCATCCTGACCAAAGGACAGCATGCATATGCTGCCTGAGCACATGTACGGCTTGAGCCCATGTGGCCCAGTACATGTGGTACCCAAGCACATGTGTCTCAGCATCCCCCCTCTTGAGATGTATACTCACTCTCTCACTATCTCCTCCTCCCCCTATCCTAAAATCTCCATAACAAAATCTGTTTTACTTTAAAAAAAAGCACTGGGCTACACAGTTCTCCACTCCCATCTGCATTTCCTGTTGAATAAGACATTTTGACATAAGTGAAAAATCCTCATATGACCCTTTAGCTGCATGACTACATGAGATTGAGAAGGTGTGATATTAATTTATATCACTGTTGCCAGGACTAAATCACACTCCCGGAGAGCCGGAATCATGAGATAGTTTGGCAATTTCTGTTCATTCTATTAAAAAGGTAAATTTCCAGTGAAGTGGGAATGACATTTTTTTCTGGAAAGTGGTGATAAATTTAAAAGAATGAAATATAGTACAATTTTTAAAACAAATTAATCCAAAAAGTGATTATATGCAAAAAATAGGATTGAGGAGAAATATCCTCTCAATTGCATTTATTTTCTGTTATGAAGTATATGAAATATCAAGTAACTGTCAAATTAGAATAGTAGAATTTTACATATACTCCAATGAAATGTTGAGAATAATACACTGATTTCCTATCGCTGCTTTTCCCCAGATCCCGTCTCTGTTGCTATTCACTTGGAGTACTGTTTATTGAATGCAGTCATGGGGTGAAAAGTAAACAACCCGAGAAGATGCAGGTGTGTGATGTGATGAAATCTGATAGAGCCCACAGACCCAAAGGAAAATAAACAGGAGCCATTGATTTAAATGAACTTAAATGTTGTCTGTAACCCTAAGGTCATTATCCTTCCTTTCCCCCCTTCCTCTAACTTCTCCATAAATGCGTTTAGATGATGTATAAACACTCAGACTTATGTTTCTGAGGAACTGGAGACAATTTCTCAGAAACTCAACCTCTGTGTGCAACATAGGAAATTTATAATTAACAATGCCAAGGGCAATGCCTCATAAATAATATCAAAAGCACAATTTGTTAAAACTCGCCATCTTGTTAAAATGCTGATCCTTTAAATTTATTACTTATTTTGAAAAGGTAGCTGAGAAATCACATTTACCTAATCATCATATTCATGAAATCAAAGATAATTTGATATATATTCCCTTCAGTTGAAGTCAAATTTGTCTAAATTTATAATGAATCTCTAATCTTCTCTATTCTCCCGAACAATAAGCATCTTGAAATTTCTCAAAGTCACTATTACATAGTTTGCTGAGGTGTCTTTCATTTGAGTCAGCAAATTTGACCATGAAAGCATTAGGAATACAGCATTACCCCAAGATACAAAATTTGTCTTTCAACTTTAGATGTTGTCAGGTATATGCTAATTTTTTATTTTCAATAATATTAATACATTTACCACTATGATGAACTCAAAATTCTTTCAAATTTTAAATCACAGGATTTAAATTCAGAAAAACTGTAAAATGGTAATAAGCATTATCAATTTTCCCCCTTAGACACCCATAATATATTAAGAGAACTGGAGAAGAGCATAGAATGAATCTACATTTGTTCAATCCCTATTTTTCTTTCTTATTACCTACTAATACCTCTAGAAGCAATTTTTTTTTAATTTTTTTATTTTTACAATTACAAAGATATACAATTAAAAAGTTCATATTTGGGTTTTGGTCATACAGTGTAGCAGCACCCATCCCGCCACCAGTGCCCATCTCCTACCACCAACGTCCCCGGTTCCCTCCCCTCCCCCAGCCCTCCTCCATGGCAGGTTCTTTATTTCTTTCCATTTCTCTATCTTTCTCTTTTCCTTCCTCTCCAGACTATGGATTACAGAACATACATTAAAGGGTTGTCATGTGTATCCTTTTGCCTCTATTTAATGCTCAGTTCTAGGTTGGCATTAGTACCTCACAATTGTTAGCACACTGTACCATTTTCTGTCTTACCTAGCCTCTGACTCCGACACGTTTGTGATAATTTCCACCTTTGACAGGACCTCCTGATGTATGTTTCACTTGACCTTGGATATTGGTATCATAATATGTACCTATATATTTATGTTATGCAGATAAATGCAGTCATTCTGTAACTGTCTCTCTCCTTCTGGCTAATTTCGCTCAACATAATCTTCTCCATGTCCATCCATTTATAGGCAAATTTTATAACTTCATTTTTCCTAACAGCTGCATAGTATTCCATTGTGTAGATGTACCAAAGCTTTTTATCCAGTCATCTATTTTCGGGCACTCGGGTTGCTTCCAGATTCTGGCTATTGTGAATAATGCTGCTATGAACATAAAAGTAGGGATGGTGTTTCCGCTGCGTATTTTTGGTTTCCCAGAGTAGATTCCCAGGAGTGGTATGGCTGGGTCAAATGGGAGTTCAATTTCTAGTCTTTGGAGGAATGTCCATATTGTTTTCCAGAAAGGCTGTACCAGCCGGCATTCCCACCAACAATGGATGAGTGTCCCTTTTCCCCACACCCACGCCCAGCACTTGTTGTTCTTGTTCTTTTGAATATGTGCCAGTCTCTGTGGTGTAAAGTGGTATCTCATTGTTGTTTTGATTTGCATCTCTCTGATGATTAGTGATGATGAGCATTTTTTTCATATGTTTTTTGGCCATTCGAATTCCTTCCTTGCTGAAGTTTCTGTTCATTTCTTCTCCCCATTTTTTGATGGGGTTGTTTGTTTTCTTCTTGTAAAGTTCTACCAGTGCCTGATATATCCTGGATATTAACCCCTTATCAGATGAGTATTGGGTGAATATTCTTTCCCATTCTGTGGACTGCTTTTGTATCTTAGTCACTGTTTCTTTTGAGGTGCAGAAGCTTTTTAGTTTCATGTAGTCCCATATATTTATCTTTTCTTCTAGTTGCTTTGTTAGAGATGTTTCATCTTTGAAGATGCCTTTAGCTTCAATGTCATGGAGGGTTTTTCCTATATTTTCTTCAATGTACTTTATGGATTCAAGTCTGATATTGAGATCTTTAATCCACTTTGATCTGATTTTTTGTGCATGGTGTTAGACACAGGTCCAAATTCATTTTTTTACATGTCGCTGCCCAGTTTTCCCAACACCACTTATTGAAGAGGCTTTCCTTACTCCATTTTAGACTCGTTGCACCTTTATCAAAGATTAAATGATCATGTGTTTGAGGTTGGGTGTCAGGATACTCAATTCTATTCCATAGGTCCACGGGTCTGTTTTTATTCCAATACCATGCTGTTTTAATTACTACTGCCTTGTAGTACAGTTTGAAGTTGGGTAAGGTGATGCCTCCCATCTTCTTTTTCCCGAGGATTGCTTTAGCTATCCTTGGGGGTTTATCGTTCCATACAAATTTCAGGATTGTTTGGTCAATTTCTTTTGAAGAATGTCATGGGTATCCTCATAGGGACTGCATTGAATCTGTATAGAGCTCTAGGGAGTATTACCATTTTGACAATGTTGATTCTCCCCATCCATGAACAGGGAACGTGTTTCCATTTCCTTGTGTCCTCTTTTATTTCTTGGAGCAGTGTCTTGTAGTTTTCTTTGTACAGGTCCTTTACATACTTGGGTAAGTTGATTCCTAGGTATTTGATTTTCTGTGGCACAATTGTGAATGGAATAGTTTCCTTAATATCCTTTTCTTCTCTTTCGTTATTTGTATATAGGAAAGCCACTGACTTTTCGGTGTTGATTTTGTATCCTGCCACTCTACTATATGCGTCTATTGTTTCTAGGAGTTTTTTGGTAGAGAGTTTAGGGTTCTCTAGGTATAATATCATGTCATCTGCAAATAATGATAGCTTGACTTCTTCCTTGCCTATCTGGATGCCCTTGATGTCCTTTTCTTCTCTGATTGCTATCGCAAGTACTTCCAGTACTATATTGAATAAAAGAGGTGAGAGTGGGCAACCTTGTCTTGTCCCTGATCTCAGGGGGAAGGCTTTCAACTTTTCCCCCATTGAGAATGATGCTCGCTGTGGGCTTTTGGTAGATGGCTGTAACTATCTTGAGGAAAGTCCCTTCAATTCCCATTTTCTGGAGGGTTTTAATCATGAACGGGTGCTGGATCTTGTCAAATGCTTTCTCTGCGTCTATTGATAGGATCATGTGGTTTTTATTTTTTCTCTTATTGATATGATTTATTATGTTGATTGACTTGCGAATGTTGAACCATCCTTGCATACCCGGGATGAATCCTACTTGGTCATGATGTATAATCTTCTTGATGAGTCTTTTGGATTCTGTTGGCTAGTATTTTGTTGAAGATCTTAGCATCCGTGTTCATCAGGGATATTGGTCTGTAGTTTTCTTTCTTTGTGTTGTCTCTCCCTGCTTTGGGTATCAGGGTGATATGTGCCTCGTAGAAGCTGTTTGGGAGTGTTTCTGTTTCTTCTAGAAGCAATTTTTAAGTAACTTCTAGAGAGAGAGTAAAAGGCAAAGCTACAGGAAAAGCTAATCTACCCTCCACCCTCCCTCCATACTAAAAGGTCTTTCTCCTCCTTCAAGATTTATCATATGCTGATATGCCACAGTTTTAGAAATAAACCCAACCTTCAAATATCTTTCAAACAAATGTATAAATGTTTTCTCTTCCCTGAGTTCTTAAAGGAAGTTGGGAGAAAGTAACATGGCAAAATTTTCTAAATATTCTAGTTACAACTGAGTTTCCCCCCAAATATGCATGTTTTTTTGTTTCATTGACAAGTAGCTTTTTAACTTCCTGGATATTTGCAAATTCAGAAAAGTCGATTGAGACTCCATTTGTTCCATACCCAAGGATCACTCCTGACAATACTCAGGGGACAATATATTGCTGCCAAGGATAAAACAGTGTCAGCTGTGCCTGACCTGACAAGAGCCTTACCTGTTGTACAATCTCCTGACCCTCCTCTTCCTTCTTTTCCTGATCTCTTCTTAACTTTTTTGCTATTTGTTTTACTGTTGGTTCTTTTCTTCATTTCTTTCTTGCCCAACCCGCCTTTTCATGTTTTTCACCCCAAACAAATTTATGAATTCTGTAATCCTGGGACCATGAAGATGGGCAATTGTTCACTTCAGAAGGTGAAGCTGGGGATGTGATCTATTGGTGCTGAGGTGTACAGCTTCAAAATTCTTAGTTTGAGAGCTAGTAATACAGTCAATTTTAACTGCTTTGATTGCACAAAACTCCATATTTACACTGACACATTGTAGGTAATGTCAACACAAAGAAAACAGAAGATTTTGGAAAAATGGCCAAATTCCTCAAGCATGCAACACTGTCTCATCGACAGAGCAAGACATCATTTCAGAGGCTAAGACACAATAGTTCACAAGACAAACATACTTGAGCTATGACAGAAAATGATATCAGGTTATCAATGAGTGTTACAAAACATAGGCCATGGCAGAGTATGTTGGTGTGTGTGTGTGTGTGTGTGTGTGTGTGTGTTTCTATCTCAGTGAAGGCTTCACTGAGAAAGTGACATGTGAGGGTTATTGAGGGAGCTGAAAGAAATGATGTGGGTTCTGGGACAATTGCACCCTGGACAGAGTAAACAAGGACAAAAATCCCAGTGAGAGCAAGTCAGACACTGTGTTTGGTAATACACAGGTCTCTAATTGTGATTATTGAAGTGACTGCAAACAATATGGGGCCTGACTTAGCAGAGACTTTCTACTGGATAGTCTACCTTTGCTGTGACTTTTCTTGGAACATCTCTGGGGTTTCATTAAATCCTCCAGTAGTCAATAAAAAGTTTCTGGCCACATTACAGGGAATAATATCTAATAGAGCCCTCAAATTCTATGAATTAAAAATAGATTACCAGCAGGCTTATTCATTATTCGGCAATTCAAATAGCAAGTATTTAGCAGGTTCCTACTGTGTGACAGAAAAAATAAAAGGTTTCCAGGTTTAAGAAGTGAACAAGAGGAAATCTGCTCTGTTTGGGGGTAATATAAAAATAATATAAAATAGTATAATATAAAATAATAATATAAATTATTAGTAGCGTTACAATGAGAAAGAAGAATACAGAGTTTTTATTTGAAAACAGAAAAGGAAGAAACTAACTGAAGGAAGTAAAACAAGATGGGACAGGAAAATTTTCCAGTAGCCTTCTTGCTTAAGTCATTTATGACACTGGCCTTAAGACATTCCGGCAGCACCTTTATGGATGAGGAAACTATTTCTCTGAAGACAGAGAGACAACACTCTAGGAAGAATGATCCTGGGCCGGATAAGTAGCACATGTCTTGGGACAGGACAGCTGGCCAGAGACCTTGATCTTGTTTTTCAAGAGGGTGGAGCCACCAAGAAGAGAAGAAAGCTTATTTGGTTCTGAGACTAGTGCTCGCAAATCTCACAATGCATGGAAATGGGGACGGATTTTATTTTCCAGCTAGCTGGAAACTACTGAAGATGTTTTAACTGGAGTAGCACAGGTTGTTTGACATGTTTCAAGATGGTCTTGACTGCAGCATAGACATGAGTTTGGAAAGCAGCTGCAGCTGAATATGATCATTGAGGAGGCTCTTGTGACTGTCTGGTGAGAGATGTTGGGGGGCATGAAAAGGCAAGTGAGTGGGCACATTTAAAGGTACATTTGAAAGCAGAGAGAACCATGCCTGCTGGAGAAGTTCATGTCGTGGCAGAGAAGAAAGGAGAAGTCACAGATTATAAAAATGAAAGCTATGAAGGCAGGCAGAGGGTGGACAATCTGCTTCCTGCTTTGGGGGCGATCCGTTGATTTCAAACCTGCCTGTTCTGCGGAGTGTAGCACAAGACTCCTGTTACCTGATAAATCGAGAAGCAGGTAGTATAGGGCTCTTTCCAACAGAATTCGTCTGTCCCAGTCTATTGATCAACATGCTGTGCCTAGATTGCTGACAGGATATGCTTTTACTATATGAATCACAGCTTGCCTTAAATAGCCCTTTGCTGCAAATAGTTAGAAAATATGAACAATGAATTGTGAAGTTAAGTTTCTGTGGTCAAATAATTAAACTTAATAAAGCAAATAGTCCCCTGGTCATCATCATCATAATTATTGGACAGTTGTGGCATTTTAGTGTTTCTTATTCACCACTAATACTGTTAGTCTATTTTTAAAAAAGTGCTGACTAGGAAAATTTTAAATTAATCGCTCTGTTTTAATGGCTGCAATTCTTGGAGGATGGCAAAAGTGCTCAGTTTCAGCTATCTGATTACTTATAATGTTTCCAATACTTTTGTTTAATATTATCATAAGAGGATTAAGTAAATGTCTACATTAAGTCTACTTTGTGAATATTAACTAGAAGAATATAAATTATTTGCTAGCATTTGGGATGCCAAGTTCAAGCTAAGTATTGACTCTCTTACATGCTTAGTCCTAAAATGTTAAACAGAGCCTGAAATTAAAACTTGCTTTTCTTTGACAAAAATGAGGGATCAATATAGCAGGTTGTGTGGCAAAAATGTTGGATTTCCTCAATCTGGAAATTATCTAAAATACAGTAACTTATTTTAAAATTGTGAATTTTTTTTTTTTTTGCTTTTTGGGTCACACCCGGCAATGCTCAGGGGTTTCTCCTGGCTCTGCACTCAGGGAATTACTCCTGGCAGTGCTCGGGGACCATATGGGATGCCGGGATTAAACCCGGGCCTGCACAGGCCGGCTGTGTGTAAGACAAACACCCTACCTGCTGGGCTATCGCCCCGCCCCTAAAATTGTGAATTATTTTAAAATAATATTCTGAGAATCTGCCCCTTGAGGTGTTTCAGGCGTGGCCCGGTGCCTGGATACATCGGCAGGTGGCAGACAGGAGACAGGCTAGTCTACACCCAGGGCTCTGCCTCATGGGTCCTGGATAGTTGATGGTTTGACAAAGAAAAAGACTGAGCTCCCTGGGATGAACTCAGAACCACAGCAGAGTCTGGTAAACCACCTGTGGTGTGTTCTATATGACAAAAAGAGACAATAATGGACCTCATTCCCAATGAATGGAGACATTACTGGCACCCACTCAAGCAAATAGATGAACAATGGGAAGACAAGTGACAAGTGATTCTGAGAACAGTGGTTCTGAATTCAATTTGTGAATTGAAATTCAGATCTCCTGTTTGGGAAACTCATGTCTCAGATAGGTGCTTCCTGAGACTCTGGCAGTAGACACTAGGAACAGCAGCTTCAAGAAAGGATGATGACAGGAAAAGTCCTCTCTCATCAGTCAGGAAGGACTTGGGAAACTGGCAGCCCTTCATTGGATCAGAGAGTGGATCCTATATTAGGCCTCATAAAAGGCTGATCTTGCCTCACTCTTCATGCTGTTCTGAAGTCTTTATGCATTTTAATGTGATTTCTATTAGTTAAATTTTATTTCAGACACTGTGATTTAGAATACTGTCAGTAATAGGGTTTCACACATACAATGTTCCAACACCAGAGGCTCAGGCTCTCCTCCCTCAACTTCCCCAACCCAGTCATCTCTCTTACAGAAGTTCAATTCTATGAATCAGTTCACAAATTCTGTTCTTTGGCCCATTAGTTATCTATGACTATGCTTCTCTGTCATAAATGAGTATGACATTCTGTATCTGTCCCTCCTCGCTCAGGTACTTCTTCTTTTTTTTTTTGTTTTTGGGTCACACCCGGCAATGCTCAGGGGCCATTCCTGGCTCTGCACTCAGGAATTACTCCTGGCGGTGCTCGGGGACCATATGGGATGCCGGGATCGAACCCGGGCCGGGGCATGGGCCAGCCGCGTGCAAAGGCAAATGCCCTGCCGCTGGCTACCACTCAGGCCCCACGTTCAGGTACTTCTAAAGCATAAGATTCTCCACTTCAATCCATGTAGCATCAAATTACATAATTTTGTTTTTTCTTATAGCTAAGTAGTATGCCATCATATATACACTAGAATACTCTCTCTACAATATATATTTTATATCACTATCACTATCTTCCGTTAATCATCTATTTGCTAGAGCGGGCACAAGTAATATCTCCATATGTCCTGTCTCATGCTAGTAGAAACCAAAGGCATCCGCTTACTCTAGGAACATAAAGAGCCTCAAACCATTATATTAGGTCACGGGAATGACCTAATATAAATGTTACTGGTATTTGGCATATCAAATACTACATGAGCAGCTTGCCAGGCTTGCCGTGCAGGTGGCATACTGTTGTAGTCACCTCTAAATAAAACATATATTGATGAACCCCCTGGGCCGCTAGCGGGCCGAGCGAGCCAGGCTGTGATAGTCTGGTCTGCTGGGTGGAGTTGTGACGAGAGGGAAGTCCGGATGTGGAAAATGGCGGGCTCCATGGAGTAGGGGAGGGTGTCTGGCTTGTTGTGAGGCCTGCTGGGGTGGCAGGCCAGGGCTAGAACCCGCCATGCTTCCCAGGCACCTCACGAGCAGCTGGGCACAGGGAGAGCAAGTAGCAGCTCTGCCCCATGTCTGAGAGTCTTTGGTTCAGCATACCTGGGCCGGATTGAAAAAAAACTGCTGCAGGGTGGCTGTGGATGATCCGGGCTGTGATTGTGATAGTCTGGTCTGCTGGCTGGAGTTGTGACGAGAGGGAAGTCTGGATATGGAAATTGCGGGCCCCATGGAGTAAAAAAAAAAATATATATATAATAGAACACACTGTGATATATATACATATATAAATATATATGTATATATATATATATATATATATATATATATATATATTTATACACACACACAACACACCACAGTTTCTTTATCCAGGCAACTGTTCTTGGATTGCTGGTTTGTTTCCAGATTTGCCCTCTGTGCATATTGCTCTAATGAACATAGGAGCACAAATGTCTTTTATGAATAACAAAAATATGTCTTTTTGGGCCCTTGGATAGATGCCAAAAAATGGAATTGCTCAAGTTTAAGTTTTTGGAGAATTTTTCTATGAAGGGTAGATCAGGCAACATTTAAACCAGCAATGCGAGAATGCTCCCTCTATATCCACTCCAAAACTCATTGTTTTTGTGCTTTTCGGTATTTACCAGTTTCACTAGTATGAGCTTAGAGTTGTTCTCATCTCTGTTTCCCTGATGATCAGTGATGTTCAACATTTCCTTTTCATATCCCATTAACCACCTGTATGTCTCCTTGAAGAAGTTTCTGTTCATGTTTTTCCCCATTGTTGTAGCGGTAGATTTCTTGTTAATTTTATACTGCCTTATGTATATTTGGATGTGCAACTTTTGACAGATAAGTTGTGGAAAAATGTTTGCTTCTAGTCAGTGGAATGTCTTTTTTTTCATTTTGTTATTTTTTAATTAATATTTTATTATACCACCGTGAGATATACAATTTACAAAGTTGTTCATGTTTGGGGGTTTCGGCAACCATCCAGCACCAATACCTCCAACAGTGACCATTTCCTACCACCAAAGTCCCTGACACTCCCCCTTTCATAGCCTGTCTCTATGGCAGGTTCTTTATTTCTTTTCTCTCTTTCTTGCTAATACATACACTTAGAGGTTATCATGTGCATCTTTTTGCATGTATTTAATGCTCAGTTCTAGGTTGGTATTAGCCCTTTTGACAATTAGAGCACATGTTCCCTTCTCTGTCTTATCTAACCTCTGACTCCCACATGTTTGTTGTAATTTCCACCTTTGATAAGACCTCCAGATCCAGGTATCACCTGACCTTGGATTTTGGTGTCATAATATGTCTATGTATCTATGTATCTATGTATCTATCTATGTATCTATCTATGTATATATCTATATATCTATGTATCTGTGTATCTGTGTATCTATGTATCTATGTATCTATGTATGTATGTATGTATGTATGTATCTATCTATCTATCACCTATCATCTATCATCTATAACTATACATATTTATGTCATGCAAATAAATGCAGTCATTTTATATCTGTCTTTTTTCCTTCTAACTAATTTCACTCAACATGATCCTCTCCATGTCATCCATTTACAGGCAAATTTCATAACTTCATTTTTCCTAACAGCTGCAGAGTTTTCCAATGTGTAGATGTACCAGAGTTTCTTTATGCAGTCATCAGTCCTCTGGCACTCTGGTTGTTTCCAGATTCTGGCTATTGTGAATAGTGCTGCTATGAAAATAAAAGTATAGTAGGTGTTTCTGTTGTGTATTTTTGACTTCCCAGGCAATGTCCCCAGGAGTGGTATGACTGGGTCAAAGAGGCGCTCAATTTCTAGTCTTTGGAGAAATGTCATACAGTTTTCCAAAAAGGCTGTACCAGTCAACATTCCCACCAACAATGGATGAGCGACCTCCTTTCCCTGCATCCACGCCAGCACTTGTTGTTCTTACCCTTTTGGATATGCACCAGACACTCTGTGGTGAGAGGTGGTATCTCATTGTTGTTTTCATTTGCATATTTATGATATCAGTAATGATGAGTATTTTTATATATATTTTTTGCCTATTTGATATTCTTCCTTGTAGAAGTTTCTGTTCATTTCTTCTCCCCATTTTTTGATGGGGTTGGCTTTTTTTTTCTTGTTAAGTTCTACCAGTGCCTGATATATCCTGGATATTAACCCCTTATCAGATGGGTATTGGGTGAATAGTATTTCCCATTCTGTATACTGTCTTTTATCTTGGACACAATTTCTTTTGAGGTGCAGAAGCTTTTTAGCTTCATGTAGCCCCATATGTTTATCTTTTCTTCTAGTTACTTCGTTAGTGGTCTTTCACCTTTGAAGATGTCTTTAACTTCAATGTCGTGGAGTGTTTTTCCTATATTTTCTTCAATGTACTTTATGGATTCACGTCTGATATTGAGATCTTTAATCCATTTTGACCTAATTTTTTGTGCATGGTTTTAGACACAGGTCCAAATTCATTTTTTACATGTAGCTGCCCAGTTTTCCCAGCACCACTTGTTGAAGAGGCTTTCCTTACTCCATTTTGGACTCTTCATCTTTATCAAAGATTAAATGATCATGTGTTTGAGGTTGGGTGTCAGGATACTCAATTCCATTCCATAGGTCCACAAGTCTGTTTTTATTCCAAATACCACACTGTTTTAATTACTACTGCTTTGCAGTAGTGTTTGAAGTTGGGAAAGGTGATGCTTCCTATCTTCCTTTTCCCAAGGATTGCTTTAACTATCCGTGGGGGTTTATTATTCCATATGAATTTCAGGAGTGTTTGGTCAATTTCTTTGAAGATTTTCAAGGGTATCCTTATAGGGACCATATTGAATCTGTACAAAGCTCTAGGGAGTATTACCATTTTGACAATATTAATTCTCTCCATCATGAGCAGGGAATGTGCCAGCATTTCCTTGTGTCCTCTTTTATTTCTTGGAGCAGTGTTTTATAGATTCTGTGTACGGGTCCTTTACACACTTGGTTAAGCTGATACCTAGATTTTTGATTTTCTGTGGCATAATTGTGAATGGAATCGATTTCTTAATAGCCCTTTCTTCTTTTTCATTGTTTGTATATAGGAAACTCACCGACTTTTTGGGTTTTGATTTTGTACCCTGACACTGTACTATAAATATTTATTGTTTCTAGGAGTGTTTGGGACGAGAGCTTAGGGTTCTCTAAGTATAATGTCACGTTGTCTGCGAATAATGATAGTTTGATTTTTTCCTTGCCTATCTGGATGCCCTTTGTGTCCTTTTTTTCTCTGATTGCTATGGTGAGGACCTCCAGTACTATATTAAGTAAAAGAGGTGAGAGTGGGCAACCTTGTTTTGTCCCTGATCTTAAGGGGAAGACTTTCAATTTTTCCCCCATTGAGAGTGATACTCGCTGTGGGCTTTTGGTAGATGGCTTTGACTATATTGAGGAAGGTTCCTTCAATTCACGTTTTCTGGAATGTTTTAATCATGAACGGGTATTGGATCTTGTCAAATGCTTTCTCTGCATCTATTGATACGATCATATCATTTTAATTTTTTTTCATATTGATATGATTTATTATGTTGATTGACTTGTGAATGTTGAACCATTCTTTCCTTCCCGGGATGAATCCTACTTGGTCATGATGTATAATCTTTTGATGAGTCTTTCTATTCTGTTTGCTTGTACTTTGTTGAATATCTTTGCATCTATGTTCATAAAGGATATTGGTCTGTAATTTTCTTTCTTTGTTTTGTCTCTCCCTGCTTTGGGTATCAGGGTGATATGTGCCTCGTAGAAGTTGTTTGGGAGTGATTCTGTTTCTTTTATTTCCTGGAAGAGCTTGGAAAGTACAAGAAGTAGGTCCTCCTTAAGGGTTTGGTAGAATTCACTAGTGAATCCATCTGGACCTGGGCTTTTGTGTTTGGGCAGACTTCTAATTACTGTTTCAATTTCCTCAATGGTGATAGGCTTATTCAGGTTTGGAGGTCTTCTTGCTTCAGTCCTGGGATCTTATAGGACTTCACGAATTTATCCATTTCTTCTAGGTTCTCAGGTTTTATGGCATACAGACTCTCAAAGTAATCTCTGATGATCTTTTGGATTTCTGTGGTTTCTGTTGTGATGTCCCCCTTTTCATTTCTGATTCTGTTTATTTGGTTTCTCTCTTTCTCTGTCCTTACAAGTCTTGCCAGTGGTTTGTCAATCTTATTTATATTTTCAAAGAACCAGCTGTTGATTTCATTAATCTTTGGATTGTTTTTTGGACTTCCAGCTGTTGTTTTACTCGCTAAGTTTTATTATTTCCTTCTTTCTGCCTGGATTGGCCTCTTTTTGTTGGTCTTTTTATAATATTTTGAGCTGTGAAGTCAGGTTATTTATGTGGGTCCTTTCTTCTTTCCTGATGAATCCTTGCAGGGCTATGAACTTTCCTCTTAACACTGCTTTCACTGTGTCCCACCAGTTCTGATAGTTGGTGTCTTCATTTTTATTTGTTTCCAGGAATATTTGGATTTCCTGTTTGATTTCTCCTATGACCCATTGGTTGTTGTTCAGCAGTGAACTGTTCAGTTTCCAGGTGTTTGGTTTGACTCCCTGCTTCTGTGTATGGTTAACTTCTCTATCAGTGCATCATGATCTGAAAAGATAGTTGACACAATTTCTATCTTTTTTATTTTATTGAGGTATGCTTTGTGGCTCAGCATGTAGTCTATCTTGGAGAATGTTCCATGTGCACTGGAGAAAAAATGTGTATTCAGCTTTTTTTGGGATGAAAAGCCCTGTATATATATATATCAACCAGCTCTCTTGCTTCCATTTCTTCTTTCAGGGCCAGTATTTCCCTGGTGAGTTTGTGTCATCGATCTATCCATAGTTGTTAACGCAGTGTTGTAGTTTCCGACTATTATTGTGCTACTGATAATATCTCTTTGAAGTCTATTACAAGTTGTTTTAAGTATTTCTCTAGCCCTTTGTTTGGTGCATATATGTTTAGTAGTGTTATTTCTTCCTGATATACATACCCCTTAATTATTAAGAAATGGCACTTATTGTCCATTTTAACCTTTTTTCAGCCTGGAAGTCTATATTGTCCGATACTAGTATGGCCACACCGGCCTTTTGGAGGAGTTGTTTGCTTGGAGAATGGTCTTACAGCCTTTTACTTTGTAGTAGTGTTTGAAGTTGGGAAAGGTGATGCCTCCCATCTTCCTTTTCCCAAGGATTGCTTTAACTATCCGTGGGGGGTTTATTATTCCATACCTGTGTTTGCTCTGATTATTCAAATGTGTTTCTTGTAGTCAGCAGAATGTGGGTTCAGTTTTTTAATCCATTTTGACACTCTGTGTCTCTTAATTGGTGCATTTATACTGTTGAAGTTTAGAAATATTATTGTCATCAGATTTTGTGCTATCTTTCTGTTTAAACTTGTGTTTTTTGGGTTCTGTATTATTTTACAATAGACCCTTCAATCTTTTCAATGTTGGTTTTCAGTCTATGAAGTCCCTGAGTTATTGTTTATCCATGAAGTTGTGTATCTTTCCTTCACATCTGTATGTAAGCCTAGCCGGGTAAAGTTTCTTTTTTTAAAATTTTTTATTTTACCACCATGAGAACAACATTACAAAGATGTTCATAATTGGGTCTCAGTCATATATTGTTCCAGCTCCCATCCCTTCAGCAGTGCTCCATTCCCACCACCAATGTCCCCACATTCCCCTCTCTCAGCTCCAGAGCAGGCATTTCTTCCTTCGCTCCCTTTCTCTCTCTCTCTCTCCGTTTCTCCCTTCATCTTCCCCAATCCTTATTATACCACGTGATATATATAATTACAAGGATGTTCATAATTGGGTCTCTACAATTCAGTGGTCCAAAATCCATCCCTCCACCAGTGCCAATTCCCACCACCCAATTCCCAAACATACCCACCCAAACCCTGCCTGCCCCCATTGCAGGTGCATTTTACTTATCTATCTCTTTGTCTATGTCCCTGTATTTACAAATCTCTCTTCTATTATACTTTATGGCTTTGTCCTATGGATAGTAATAATGTATGATGTCTCTATCTGATTATTTAATATTGAGTTCTAGTGTGACATCATAATTCCTCATTCCCCAGAATCTCTCAAGTTTGATGCAAATAGAATGATTGTTGAAGTGTGCAATCATTTTTATAAAATGTGCAATCATTTTATCTGTGCCCCATTCACTCTCAATGGAACAAACATTTCTGAATGCAGCAGTTATGTGTACCTAGGTTGAGAAATCAACATTATGAACGACCTAAAACCTGAGCTGTGCAGGAGGAAGAGAGCGGCATGGAATGCCTTCAAAGGCATCGAAGAAATAGCTAAAAGAACAAAGAACCTCAGGCTCCCTGCACATCTCTTTTGACTCCACCATTCTCCCTGCATTAACATATGCCTCAGAGACCTGGGCCCTAGGAAAGCAGCATGAGAATGCTTTTCGGGTCTCCCAGAGAGAAATTGAAAGAGCTATGCTTGGAATATCACACCTCACTCAAGTGAGAGAAGGAATCCGAATTCTGACCTCAGTCGCTATTCCAGAATCAGGGATGATGTCTCATTTGCCAAGACATCGAAAATCAGATGGGCTGGACATGTAATGCGATTTGGAGACAACCGCTGGACTAGAGCCGTTACGGACTGGATCCCACGGGATGTCAAAAAATCACGTGGCCGCCACCTACAAGATGGTCAGACTTCCTTGTCAAGACCCTGAAGGAACAGTTTGAGGCTCTTCATATTCCTGAATCAACCAGATTCTACATTGGCACGTGATAGGGTCCAATGGAAATGTTACTGGCACCCGCTCGAGCGAATCAATGAATAACGGGATTCAAGTGATCAAGTGATTCTTATTTCATTTCATTTCTCACATACAGTAATGCTGTGAATATTTATGTGTTTATCTTCTAGCATATCAAGCTTCTATATAGATTGTATTTGGGCTTTTACCGTCTTTAGTGTAATTTATTTTCCAACCTGGATGACCTTGATATCTCTTTCTTGTCTAATTGCTATGTTCGGGATTCTAATGTTATATTGAAAAATAATGGAGAGATTGGGTAATCTTGTCTTGTGCTTGAAGTTAGAAGGATTTTAGTTTTTCTTCATTTAGTATGGTATTAGTTGTAGGTTTATGGTAGACTGCTGTAACTATATTGAGAACATTTCCTTCTATCATTTTATTGAGAGATTTAATCATGTGTTGGTATTGTAACCTGTCAAATACTTGCTATGCATCTACTGAGAACCATGTACTTTTAATATTTGTCTTGTGTTGATGGTGTATAATACATTGATTGACTTGCATATATTACATTTATCATTGCATCTCTTGATAAATCCTGCAAAAGCCATACAATGATCTTCTTGGGATAATCTTTTGATGTGTTGTTGGTTTAAGTTTACTAATAATTTGGCGAGGATATTTGCATCTATATTCATCAGGGACATAAAGTTATAATTTTCCTTTAGGATAGTTTCTCTGTCTGCTTTAGACATGGTTGTAATGCTTGCCCTGTAGAAACATTTGGGAAGGCTATTTTTCCTTTCTGAAAAACTCTGAAAATGATTGGATGCTTGTCTTTTTAAAGATATAGTAGAACTTTCTGGTAAAACCATTTGGGATGAAGTTTTTGGGTGCTCGTGGTGGGGGAAGACTTTCTGTTTTTATTTCAATTTCCTTGATAGAAATTTGTCTGTTGAGGTGCTCCAAGCTCCTCTTGGTTTAGCTCCTCTTGGTTTTTCTCAATCATCCCGAAAGGTTATAATAATCCAGAACTGTATCCATTTTTACAGGTTCTCCAATTTCATCTGGTGATCCTATGAGTTTCTATATAATCTTTTCTAATGTCTTTTCCCTTTGTTTTTTTTTTTTTTTTTTGCTTTTCGGGTCACACCTGGCGATGCTCAGGGGTTACTCCTGGCTCTGCACTCATGAATTATTTCTGGCCGTGCTTGGGGGACCATACGGGATGCGGGGATTGACCCAGGCCAGGTGGGCCAGCCCGCTGCAAGGCAAATGCCCTACCCGCTGGTCTATCACTCCGCCCCCTCCCTTTTCATTTTTGATTGCACTTATTAGGATCTTCTCTCTCTTTTTGATTTTAGATAATGGTTTGGCAGTGTTGTTCATCCTTTCAAAGAATCAGCTCTTGGTTTCATTAAGTTTTTGAAAATTTATTAGTGTTTTTATTACATTTATTTCTAACCCAATTTTTATTATTTCCTTTTTTTTCTGCTTGCTTTGTGTTGCTATTGCTGTATATCTGTGTCCTTTCTTGCTTCCTAATAAATGTGTGCAATGCGATGAGCTTTCCTCTCAAAGCAGCTTTAGCTGTGCGTATTCTATATGTTCTTGTTAATGGTGTCTTCATTCTCATTTGTTTCTAGGACACTTGATTTCTTCTGATTTCTTCTTTATGTGCTGGTCATTAGTAAGTTGTTAAATTTGCTATTCAATTTTTTACAATTTTTATTTACTTTTAATGTTATTTTTACTTTAAACATCATGATTTACAAGGTTGTTCACAATATCTACAAAGTTGTTCACAATACACTTGTTTCAGGAATTCAATATTCCAGTATCAGTCCCACCACTAATGTGCCCTTACTGCCACCAAAGTCCCTAGTCCCCCTCACCAGAACTAGTCCCTAGTTCCCCTTGCTCCCTTAGCAGGCACTAGTTCCTTGATCACTTGAATCCTGTTATTCATCAATTTGCTCGAGCGGGCACCACTAACATTTCCTTTTGACCCTATCACGTGCCAATGTAGCCCAATGGAATATGGTTGCTTCAGAAATATGAAGAGCCTCAAACCATTCCTTCAGAGTCTTGACAAAGAAGTTTGACTATCTTCTAGGTGGGCAGCCACGTGATCTTTTGACATCCCATGGGATCCAGTCAGTAACAGTTCTAGTCCAGCGGTCCTCTCCAAATTGCATTACATGTCCAGCCCATCTGATTTTCAATACCTTGACAAACAAGACAGCGTTCCTGATTCTGGAATAGCAACGGAGGTCAGAACTCCGGATTCCTTCTCTCACTTGAGTGAGGAGTGATATTCCAAGCATAGCATAGCTCTTTTGATTGCTCTCTGGGAGACCCGAGTAGTTAGCCAGCATTTGTGCCACTTGGCTAATGTTTGGTGTTATTAGAACGATGTCCTCAGTGAAGCAGAGGTGTTGTAAGTTGCCATCTATCTATCTTCACTCCCATTCCTTCCTATTCTAATTGTTGCATGAAGTTCTTGAGAGTGGCACTGAAGAGCTTTGGTGAAATGGTATCACCCTGCCAAAACCCTCTTTTGACATCAATGATCAGTTCCTTGTAGAATGGTGAGATCCGTAGTGAATCCGTAATACAGCTCACGAAGGACCTTGATGTACTGGGTTTGAATGCCCTGTTTGGCTAGGGTTCGATGACTGCTTCAGTCTCCACAGAATCAAAGGCTTTCTTTAAATCAATGAATGTGAGACAGAGCGGCACCTTGAACTCCCCTACAAACCTCAATGAGTTGGTTACCATTTGGATGTGGTCGATTGTGTTGAATTCTTTTCGAAGCCAGCTTGCAAGCATGGTTGTCCTTCATCTAGTGTTCTGCCAATCCTGTTCACAATGACTTGAGTGAATAGCTTGTAGATGACAGACAACAGGCAGATGGGACAATACTTGCCAATGTCGTGAATGTCTCCCTTCTTGAAAAGTAGAACTGTCCTGCTGGTTTTCCAATGGGAGGGCACCTTGCATTCAGACAGGTAGCATGTGAAGAGTCGAGCTAGTGTGTTGATGAGTACTGATGGTAGATTATTCAGGTGTTCGGGTCTGACTTTGTCTGGGCCTGGTGCTGTTCCCTTCTTTACCGACAAAATGACATGTTGGATTTCAGAAGGGAGAACGTTGGGAACAACATATCCATCCTGTGGAATTTGGTATGTGGGCAGGTGGACATGGCTATCAAAGATATCTGAGTAGAAGTCATGGATAATCTTCTCCATTGCCTTTCTGGAAGATGTGATAGATCCATCAGGGTGTCAGAGGGCAGTCATCTCGGTCTTATAGTTGGCGAAGGATATAGTTATAGTTGCGAATGCTTTTCCTGGCTTCTGCTGCATCTTCAGTATTTCTGCTCTTCTCTCTTTGAGGTCTTCCTTTATCGCTTTTCTGCACTGCTTTGCAAACTTGAATGTTAGCATTTGGTCGCCTGAACCTCAAGTCTTGCCATGTTGGTGAATGAGCCCGAGAGTTTCTGAAGACAGGAATCCTTTTGTGTCTTTTCTCTCTCTAGGCATTCTTTGCACAGTCATGTAGGAGGCACTAATTAATTTACTTTTTATTGCTTATTACAAAATACATCTTGTAATGGTGTTGCTAAAACCATGACCTTTTACTGAGTTGTTACATGCAAGTTGAGCCATCTGTATTGTTGCCTTCACTTATTGAACTTACTGAACTTAGAGGGCTTCTATTCAACTTTTAACAAAGTTCACGTTAATTTTATCACTGTATCACTGTATCACTGTCTTCCCATTGTTCATTGATTTGCTCGAGTTGGCACTAGTAACATCTCCATTAGTCCTGCCAGCAGCAAGTGCAACCCAAGGGCATCTACTTGATCCAGGGACAGGAGGAGCCCAAAACCATTCTTCAGGTTATGGAACTAAGGTCCATAATAATTACTAGTCTTTGACATAAAAAGTAAATAAAACACGGGTAGCTTGCCAGGCTTACCGTGTATGTGGTATAATCTCAGTAGAAGGCTCTCAACATGAGCATTTACTGATGAAACTTAAAGGGGGAAGATCAGGTTTTCTCTGATGGAGCTCTGAGGAACTATCGAGTCTGGATGTTGAGAATGACTAACTGCAAGATGTGTGGTTTGCTCTAGCTTCTTCCAGGTTTACTGGTATCAGTCAAAACGTGTCTAGAACTGTTTACTATGTATAAATGTGAGAGAACTTGGGGAAAAACCTTATAATAAATATAGTATTCTATAAAAATATCGGCGGCTGCAAGCGGCCACACGCCAAGGAACCTGTGGGCCTGGCGTGGGTGGGGTCTCTCTCTCTCCTGGGGCAACTGGCATGGAGGCGGAGGAAAGGGCAGGGCCCAATACTCCACCCGAATCCGCCAGCATGGTCTCTTTTGCAACCCCGGAAGAGATCCAGACCCATCCACTTCAGACCTGCAGCTGTGTGCTTGGCTGGCCCCATGGGAAGCAACCCATGGAGCTGACCTCCCGGTATGGGGCTTGGCCATCCCTGGCCAAGTTCAACATTGCTCCAAGGGTTAATTTTATAGACATTCCATATTCAACCCCATTCACTTGATCACTTGATCACTTGAATTCCGTTACTCATCGATTTGCTCGAGCGGGCGCCAGTAACATTTCCATTGGACCCTATCACGCGCCAATGTAGCCCAATGGCATCTGGTTGATTCAGGAATATGAAGAGCCTCAAACCGCCCCTTCAGGGTCTTAACAAGGAAGTCTGACCATCTTGTAGGTGGGCGGCCACGTGATCTTTTGACATCCCGTGGGATCCAGTCGGTAACAGCTCTAGTCCAGCGGTTGTCAACAAATCGCATTACATGTCCAGCCCATCTGATTTTCGATGCCTTGGCAAACGAGACAGCATCCCGGATTCTGGAATAGCGACGGAGGTCAGAACTCCGGATTCCTTCTCTCACTTGAGTGAGACGTGATATTCCAAGCATAGCTCTTTCGATGCCTCTCTGGGAGACCCGAATAGCATTCTCATCCTGCTTTCGTAGGGCCCAGGTCTCTGAGGCGTATGTTAATGCAGGGAGAACAGTGGAGTCGAAGAGATGTGCCCGGAGCCGGAGGTTCTTTGTCTTTTTAGCTATTTCTTCGATGCCTTTGAAGGCATTCCATGCCGCCTCTTCCTCCTGGCGCAGCTCAGATTTTAGGTCATTCATCATGTTGATTTCTCGACCTAGGTACACATAACTGCTGCATTCAGAGATGTTTGTTCCATTGAGAGAGAATGGGGCCCTCTGGAACTAGTTCATTTCTCATGAACATAGTTTTCTTCAGATTCAGCTGTAGACCTACCTTTCCACATTCTCGGTCAAAAGTCAGCCAGCATTTGTGCCGCTTGGCTAATGTTTGGCGTTATTAGAACGATGTCATCAGCGAAGCGGAGGTGGTGTAGTTGCCGACCATCTATCTTCACTCCCATTCCTTCCCATTCTAATTGTCTCATGATGTTCTCGAGGGTGGCACTGAAGAGTTTTGGTGAGTTGGTATCACCCTGTCGAACCCCTCTTTTGACATCAATGATCACTTCTTTGTAGAATGGTGAGATCCTGGTGGTGAATCTGTAATACAGCCTCACGAAGGATCTTGATGTATTGGGTTTGAACACCCTGTTTGACTAGG
>JAJIBD010028553.1:0-68041 GCA_021461705.1 Cryptotis parvus
CAACAAATCGCATTACATGTCCAGCCCATCTGATTTTTGATGCCTTGGCAAAGGAGTCAGAGTCCCTGATTCTGGAATAGCGATGGGGGGTCAGAACTCCGGATTCCTTCTTCACTTAAGTGAAGCATGATATTCCAATCATAGCTCTTTCAATTCCTCTCTGGGAGACCCGAATAGCATTCTCATCCTGCTTTCATAGGGCCCAGGTCTCTGAGGCGTATGTTAATGCAGGGAGAACCGTGGAGTCGAAGAGATGTGCCCAGAGCTGGAGGGTTTTTGTCCTTTGAGCTATTTCTTTAATGCTTTTGAAGGCATTCCATGCTACTCTCTTCCTCCTGCGCAGCTCCGGTTTTAGGTCGTTCATCATGTTGACTTCTCAACCTAGGTACACATAACTGCTGCATTCAGAGATGTCTGTTCCATTGAGATTGAATGGGGCCTCTGGAACTAGTTCATTTCTCATGAACATAGTTTTTTGTTTAGATTCAGCTGTAGACCTATCTTTCCACATTCTCGGTCCAAGTCAGCCAGCATTTGTGCCGCTTGGGTAATGTTTGGTGTTATTAGAACAATGTCATCATCGAAGGGGAGGTGTTGTAGCTGCAGACCATCTATATTCACTCCCATTCCTTCCTATTCTAATTGTCACATGATATTCTCGAGGGTGGCGCTGAAGAGTTTTGGTGAGATGGCCTCACCCTGCTGAACCTCTTTTGACATCAAAGATGACTTCCTTGTAGAATGGTGAGATTCTGCTGGTGAATCTGTAATACAGCTCACAAAGTATCTTGATGTATTGGGTTTGAACACCTTGTTTGGCTAGGGGCTTCGATGACCGCTTCAGTCTCCACAGAATCCAAAGGCTTTCTTTAGATCAATGAACGTGAGACAGAGCTGCATCTTGAACTCCCTACAAAACTCAATGAGCTTGGTTACCATGTGGATATGGTCAATTGTGCTGAATCCTTTTCATGGGCACTGCCCTCTCTAATGTGATCCACATACTATATGTCATGATGACATGATGCTGTACTTAGAAAATCTCAAAGACTCTATCGCAGACCTTCCCCCAAACAATAGATTGCATAGCATAGTGTCACGTCACAAAATTCATACCCTTAAACCCATAGCTTTCCTATATACAAATAATGAAAAAGGAGAGCCAGTAGAACAATCCCTTCCACAATTGTACCTAGAAAACGGGTACAACAGAATCAGTTTAACGAAATAGGTGAAGAACCTATACCAAGAACATACAAAAAACACTTCAAGAAATAAAAGAGAACACAAGAAATGGAAACACATTACCTGCTCATGAATTAGGAAGATGAACATTATCAAAATGGCAGTAGTTCCCAAAGAATTGTGCAGATTCAAATGAGTCCCTATAAGGATACCCAAGACAGTTTTCAAAGAAATAGATCAAACACTGCTAAATTCATATTGAACCATAAACCCCCATGAATAGCTAAGGCAATCCATGGGAAAAGAAGATGGGAGGCAACACCTCCCAGAACTACAAAATATATTACAAAGCAGTAGTTATTTAAACAGCAAGATATTGGAATAAAGGCAGACCCATAGTCCAATGAAAGAGTCCAATGTCCTAATTCTGATCCTCAAATATATGATTTCCTAATTTTTGATTAAGGAGCAAGAAATGTGAAGTGGGACAAATAAAGTTTCTTCAAAAATGCATTTGTAAAAAGTGAACATTTACATTAAAGAATATGGACTCAACCTTCTCTCTAATGCAGGCAAAAAGTCAGAACAAAATGGATTAAATACTTCAATATCCTTGCATGCATGCCATATGATCCCCTGAGCACTGCCAGGAGTAATTCCTGAGTGCAGAGCCAGGATTAATGCCTGAACATTGCTGTGTGTGATCCAAAAAGCAAAAAAAAATAAATACATACATAAATAAAAAAGACTTCAATATCAGACCTAAATCCAGAAGGTATATGGAGAGAAATGTTGCAGAACTCTCCATGACATTGAAGCTAAAGTCATCTTCAAAGATGAAAAATCACTGACCAAGCAAACAGAAGCAAACATAAACAATTGGGATTATATTAAACTCAGAAACTTCTGCACTTCAAAAGAAACAGTGACAAAGTTACAAAGACAACCCACATATTGGGAAAATTATTTATCCAATACCCATCTGATAAAGGGTTAATATTCAAGATATATAATATTGGTTTGTAGCAATAACACATAAAATAGGGTGTTTGCCTTACACGTGACTGAACTGGGTTTGATCCCCGGCATCCCATATGTTCCCTGAGCACCGCCAAGAGTAATTCCTGAGCAAAGAGCCAGGAGTAACTCCTGGGCATCGCCAGGTGTGACCCAAAAAAGAAAAAAAACAAAATATATAATATTGAAGATATAAAGTTAGTAGAGCTTAGTAGAAAAATAATCAACCCCATCAAAAATATGGGAAGATAAAATGAACAGACACTTCCTAAAAGAACTACAAATGGCTATGACACATGAAAAAAATGCTCTACATTGCTGATCATCAGGGAGATACAGATCAAAACAACAATGAAATAGCATCTCACAACACAGAGACTGGCACACATCCAAATGAAAAGAACAACCAGTGCTGGTGTGGTTGTGGGGAGAAAGGGACTCTCCTTCATTGTTGATTGAAATGCTGACGTGTCCAGTCATTATGGATAACAATCTGAGCATTACATACAAAAAAAGAAAACCCTAGAAATTGAGCTTCTACACTACTCAGCAATACTACTTCAGGGAATATACCCTGGGCTTTTAAAAACATACAGCAGAAATGCCATCTGCACTTCTATGTTCATTGAAGCACTATTCAAAAACATTTAGAATCTGGAAACAACTCAAGTGCCCAAGAACAGACAAATGGTTAAAGAAACTATGGTGCATCTATACATGATGGAATACTATTCAAGTTTTAGGAAAAATGAAGTCATGAAATTTTCTTATAAAGTGATGGATGTGGAGAGTATCATGCTGAGTGAAATGAGTCAGGACAGGAAGAACAGACATAGAATGACTACATTCATTTGTGGGATGTAAAAAACACATATATAAAATCAACACCAAGGCACAGTAGAAACAAGGACCAGAAGAGTTGGTCCATGGTTGGAAGGCTGCTTCAACTGCTTGGGAAAAAAGACAGTTGGGATAGGGAACAAACCATTATGACAAAAGACAGTTGTTTATAATCACTCTGGATAAGAACTACGTGCTGAAAATAGGTAAAGGAGCAAAGATAATAACCTTTCATTGTCAGTATTGCAAGCTGCCACAGACCGGCTCTATAGGAGATCACCAGGTTGAGGGGGGAATGGCTGAGGTTCACAGGAGAAGCAGGTACGGCGATGACAGACAGACTCCAACACAAGAGAGGTTGAATACTGCTGCGATTTATTGAGGGCAAAGCTTCTCTTTTTATGCTTAACAAATGCACAGGTGCAAGATTACACCAGTTACTTTCTAGCAAAGGAGGCATTTTCAACATCAAAAGGAGTTTATCGTGTTCACCACATATGACCACCTTTTGCCTGCACCTGTTTTTCTGACTTGTTTTTCTGACGTCTTTTGTTTTTACATTTTTCCATATTTGCCTCAGGTAAGGTACATAATTTTTTAATCTTGATTTCCATAGAATCACTTACTAACTCTATGCACATATTATAGATTAACTTAACCTACTCCTAAATAGAAACTCCTATGCAGAATTTATTATTGTAAGATTGTTAAGATTATGTACTAGAAAGTGTTGACTTTAACAGGCCCAATTCTTTCCACACAGGAGGTCTTAGGAGGCTAAATGTCACTGCATTCCTTCAACAGGGGGTAGCCGGAGGCCTCGACCCATAGGTCACGAATCCTCCCTTCCCACTAATGATGGAAGGCAAAGGCCTGAAGGCCATAAACCTTTCCTTAACAAGGACCTGAGACCAGCTCAGGCCTTGGCAGCCAGGGCGCGTGGGCGACACCGAGTTTAGACACCGTTGCCGGTGTGGCAGCAAGCCATAATGCCCAATGAGGGGGGGGGCAGAAGGAAAGTCCCTGTCATAGAGATAGGCTGGATGATATGGCCACTGTAGGAGGGAAAAGGGAAACAATCATGGTGGGAAATATTCGGTGGTGGAGGTATCAATGTTGAAACATTATATGACAGAAACCCAATCTTCAACAGCCTTGTATCTGTATCTCAAGAAAATAAAGAAAAGAAAGAAATCACAAAGAAGTAACAGAGCACAAAAACAAGGCTTTTGTTGAAAGGAGTTTTTTTCCGGCAAAAGGAAGGCAGTGAAAGGTCAGAACTAATCTGTTTCTCAGAGTAATCATTATGACTTTTTATGATATGTGTATCTTATTTTGTTATAATACAATCAATTGGAAGGTTTAGTCATTATATATCTAGGAATAGAAATCTGTTTTCCAAGAATAGGACCTTCAAACCTTTGATTCTGTATAAAGGTCTATCTGCAGCTTTTTATAGCAATTATAAACTGTCATGTCATGAAGACCATGTTTATTGTTTTCATATAATACAATGAGGAAAAATGGGTCATAGAGTAGGGGAAGGACCATAAGGTTGCCTCTGGAAGTTTTCTCATATTCTTTTGATACTGACAAGTACCAAAACTGTGTCCAGAAATCTCTGTTGTGATGCATCAGCATATAATAGTGAAAATTGGTGGAAGACCACATCCTGCTGTATGGTGGAAATAAACGTGGAAAAGTGGAGGTGTCAATTAATCTCATTAATTCACTGCGGCAACTTAAAACTCACCTAATTGTGGTGTAGCCAGTCAGGTACACAATGGAAATGGGTAGGGAGGCAATGATAAATTAGATCCTAAATAAGGGGTTTCACTAACCTGACAAACATAGTGGGACTCTCTATGCAAAAGAGAAATCAATTGGGCTAGTCAGAGGGGAAAAAAGATCATTGAAGTTCAGAATTAGAGCTACGTACAGGCACCTCCAAACTCCCCACCAATGCTGAAAAAAATAAAAAAAACAGATATCACAAATATACCAATAAATCATAGAGCTGCATGCTAATTTTACAACTGTTGGAAGCAGAGATCCTACAGTGGATATAATGATTGCTTGCATCCAGTACCCCTACTTGTTCCTGAGATCTCATATGATGGCCCAAGCCAGCCAGGAATGAATCCTGAGCACAGATTCAGAAGTAAGTCCTGAGCACTGCCAGGTGTGGTTCAAAATCAAAGCCAAAACCCAAATGGTTTCCCGAAAGGAACCACACACAGGATTTAGTGCAGATTCACTTTATTATTGCCAGTTGACTAGTTTCCTATCTCACAATACCAAAGTAACAGAATGTACTTGATTTATGAAAAAAATTTCAGAGGAGATTGATTGAGTAAAATGTGTAACTTACAACAATGAAGACACAGAACTGGAATTTAATTTCAGTTCTGCTCCAAATATAGAATTGGAGTTCTAAATCAGAGGGCATATTTAAAACCATTTTATACCTTTGTATTAGTAGAAATAAGAGATATAATATGTTGACCACAGGGAGACAAAAATAGTATTTTTACCAAAGTATTATGTATAAAAATGTCTAATAGTACTGCTACATTATCCAGGCATCCCATGTTAAGTAGCATTAACATTTTTTCAAACAAGCAGAAAATTTCTACAGACAGGCATCTGTCCACTGGCAGACAACTCAAACCCATTGCATTAAACCACCCTCTACCTATGCACTTCTGAAAGTTTGTCTCAATAATAATTATTGTCTGAGGAAACATAATACAGTCTAAACTCAGCTCTTCAATGATTTGTCTAAGTCCCAAGTTTAGAGACAAGTTTGTCTCTACCTTATGCCCTTCTGGAAGTTTGTCTCTATTAAATATTGTCTGAAAAGACATGATTCAGTCTACACTCATAGCTCTTCAGTGACTTGTCAAAGTCCAGAGTTTATTATGGATTTTGTTTTGCTTGGGGGATACACCTGGCAACTCCCAGGGCTTACTCCTGGCTATATGATCAGGAGTCACTCCTAGCAGATTAAATCAGGGTCAAGCAAGGCAAGCACCTTAACCCTTATGTTACCTCTCTGGTCCCTAGGGGAACAGGAACATTTTAAATAGTCAAGGAGACAGCGAGACTCCTTTCAAAGTACTCTCCATAAATATTCCTAATAATAACCAAGTTTTTGATATGTACTGGAGAACTAAGAATTCAGTCACTATCTCTGACAAGTGTAATCTAATTTGCTCTTCCTACTTGATCAAGATGCAGATTTGAGTATGGGCGGAGGAGCAGAATGTATCAACAACCTGGGTAAGAAAGAACATGGAGCACGAGGGGGTTGGAGCAATAGTTAGTTAGCACCACCTGCCCTTTTTGCACATACTCTTCTGCCCTGCCAGTGATCCAGTTCACTCAGATTAAAGTAGCTTGCATGGTGTTTTGCAGTTTAAAATTTTTTTAAAAGACTCTAGTATTTGCCCCATTCTTCACAGTAAAGAGAAATAAATGTTACCCTTTTACTTAATAATTAATAAGTGAAATAATGAAGTTTCTAATAAACAGGTAAGGAGATCTCTCGTTCACTGTTAATATTGTGCATGGATCAATATAGAGTCACCACAAACGTCAGGGAGAACAAATCACTATATTGATCCCTGTTCTTACTGTATTTGCATTTTTGTGGCACTGTTGACATTGCAGAGTTTATCCTGAATTTGTCCCAGCATTTTGGGGAAACAGCAAAGATAAAATCAATCCCTGCACCCCTTTGTTTTTCACAAAATTGTAACTACCAAATAAAATCCTTTCCTCACAAAAATTAGATAAAACTCAAGTTTGTTCCTTGTATATTGTGATTAGGTCATTAACAAACCCTCAAGATATCAATTCCTTGCCTTTTAAATGATAAACTAAACTATGTGTCCGGCTGATTGTAGTAGAGGAAAATCTGTCTCTGCTACTGCTCTTTAGAAACGTCTCCACTATAAAATAAGATTCATTTTAAAAGATCACTTGATCACTTGTATCCTGTTATTCATCGATTTGCTCAAGCGGGCACCAGTAACATTTCCATTGAACCCTATCACGTGCCAATGTAACCCAATGGCATCTGGTTGATTCAGGAATATGAAGAGCCTCAAACCGTTCCTTCAGGGTCTTGACAAGGAAGTCTGACCATCTTGTAGGTGGGAGGCCACGTGATCTTTGACATCCCATGGGATCCAGTCGGTAACAGCTCTAGTCCAGCGTTTGTCTCCAAATCGCATTACGTGTCCAGCCTATCTGATTTTTGATGTCTTGGCAAACGAGACAGCATCCCTGATTCTGGAATAGCGATGGAGTTCGGAACGCTGGATTCCTTCTCTCACTTGAGTGAGGCGTGATATTCCAAGCATAGCTCTTTGGATTCCTCTCTGGGAAACCCGAGTAGCATTCTCATCCCGCTTTCACAGGGCCCAGGTCTCTGAGGCGTATGTTAATGCAGGGAGAATGGTGGAGTCAAAGAGATGTGCCTGGAGCCTGATTTTCTTTGTCCTTTTAGCTATTTCTTCGATGCCTTTGAAGGCATTCCATGCCGCTCTCTTCCTCCTGTGCAGCTCAGGTTCTAGGTCATTCATCATGTTGATTTCTCGACCTAGGTACACATAACTGCTGCATTCAGAGATGTTTGTTCAAGCGACCATCTTGAGCACTAGGATGTAACCAGGATCAGTTATGTCCCTCTGGCAGGATTATAATTAGTTTCTGTCAAGTTGCTCGCTCCAACAACCCTTAAAAGAAATGGAATACTCTGAAAATAAATCAATAAAAATCAACTTGTGGTCATTAATTGTGATATAACTTATTACTATATAAATAAATCCAAATGATTTACTGCAGTAAGATTCCTGTTCTAATTTACATAAATGTTTTAAATGCTGGCATATAAAATTTTTTTTTTTTTGGATTTTGGGTCACACCCGAGAGGCGCTCAGGGGTTATTCCTGGCTCTGCACTCAGGAATTACTCCTGCCAGTGCTTAGGTGACCATATGGGATGCCAGGGATCAAACACAAGTTGGCTGCATGCAAGGCAAATGCCCTATCCACTGGACTATCGCTCTGGCCCCTGAATTTTATTTTTGTGAAAAAAATTTAGAGGAACCAGAGAGATAGTACAACAGGTAGTGCTTGCCTTGCTCATAGCTGATCCTGGTTACATCCTAGTGCTCTATATGGTCGCTTGAACACCTCTAGGGGCAATCCCTGAGCACAGAGCTCTGAGTAGACTCTGAGCACTGCTGTGTAGAGTCCCCAAACAAAGCAAAAAAAAAATTCAACTTTGCAGAAAAAACTGAACCAATGACTGCAGAAATTTGAATTCAGCAAGAAAAGAAAACTCAAAGTTTTCCAGAGAAGACATCATGGATCAAGCTCCATCTCCAATCAAGCTTCTTTGTCATAATGCAGTTTATTGGAATAAAGAAACAGAGATAAGTCACACAATCTGGTTTGAGGCCTGCAAATCTTTACAAGCTTCAGTTATGATGCTCTTTCCAAGATAGAATGGCAACACAGACAGGCATTCCTGATGATTCTCTGAGATGGATTTGAATCTTTCGAATTAAGAAATTAAGTTTGCTTTGAATTAAGAAATGAATTACTCAATGTTTCTTTCATAAGTTTATGATAGTGATGATTTTCAGTATCATCAGGGAAAGAAAATCAAATTCTAGTTAAGATTTTGTCCTCTCACAAGAAAATACTTACAGAAAAAATACACATAATTGCAGGATAGTGATATTTTCAGTATCCTCAGGGAAAGAAAATCAAATTCTAGTTAAGATTTTGTCCTCTCACAAGAAAATACTTACAAAATACTTACACAAAGTTCTTGCACAAAATACTTACACAAATATCCAAGGTAAATTAAACCATTTGCCTAACAAACATGAACCAAATTGCTGTACTGTCATGAAACCTCATGTCTTGTGAGGTGTTGGGGAGCGCCGCCGGGGTCCCCGACAGTGTCAGGACAGAGGTTGTCTTCTACCTCCGAGGACGCCGGGAGAAAGATGAAAACCCACGAGTCCGGTGCAGTTCCAAAAATGGCTTTTAATAGTACAAAAGCTCTTCCACAGCAATCCAATATAATAAACAAACTCTAGCTCTGGTCCGAACTTAGACCATACAAAAGAGCCTAAGTCTCCCACCAAAAGAGAGAGGATGTCACCCGAGCTGAGTCCTACCCAGAAGGAGCAAAAGGCCAAAGAGCAAAAGGCCAAAGCCAAAAGTCAAAAGCCGCAGGAGCCAAAAGCTGAAGGCTGAGGGAACCAAAAGGCAAAAGGTGAAGGGGCCTCAAGTCAGGCCCTTATATACACCAAAGTAATCCAATCGGGAGGTTGTCATGCCAACAAAGAACCCTAAACAGAGTGTAGTGCCACACCCTATTGCAGGTATAAACAAGGGTTACACCAAGGACTAATCCCGAGATTATTTCTTATGTAAAACACTGGAGAGAGAGGGGGCTGATATAAAGTAATACATCTTAACTTCATGAGCTTCATGTAATCTAGATGGTTCCCACAAGGTCCTTCTTATTATTATCTGCACCAGGGTGATTCTGAGTATCTTGTTCTCGTGTACTGAAAGGGTCACATTCGCCTGCTTAGAGCAAACTAGTATTATCCTTCCTATAGTCTTCCTTTAGTCTCAGAGTAGCCAGGGTGGTAGTCTCCTGGTAAATTCTAACTGTCCCACATTGGGTGCAGTGGGTATAAAGAGGAGCTGTGCCCAATCTAGAAAACATAGAAGTCTTAGTAGATGTATAAGTCAGAAGTTATTCAACCAAGGTGACTTCTGTAACTGCCACACCCTCTAGAAGTGTTTACATAGAAGAGAGATCTCATTAGAATGAACCTTGGCTTAAATAAGATTAAGCTGGGAGTGAGCAAAACAACAAAACTCCCAGATTAGCTAAACATGTCCTCCAACAGTGAGGTTTCCATATAATACAACTAAATTGCTGTTTTACAATTTTATCTGCCCTTTATTACAGATAGTGTATCAATCAAAAAACCAAGAAGAGAAAAGTGATTTTTTTTATTCTTTCTATATTTTGAAATTCCCATGTTCTTATTAATTATAACCAATTAACCACAAAGTTCTTGCACAAAATTATTAGTGGATTATCAGCCCTATACATCTTTTCATATTCCATACTTCTAGTTGTATTTAATTTAGGTAAAAATAGACTTTGAATATAATATGTTGAACAATGCTTTCTTCCAAGTATCTTTAAAAAGTAACATAGCTCCTAGATTACTTGAGTGTGTTTTCAATGTTTTGCTAAAAATGAACTCTTCCCTTGCATGTACCTATATAACATGGATTATGGCATATGTTACTATGACCATTATTGATTTAATTAGATACATTTATTTGAGAAAATTTAATTTAATTTTCTATTATTCTTTCCTTTTTGTTGGCATTAACTAAGAGAACAATCAACTGTAAAACACTCGTGATTAAATAATAAGAAGAATTGGGACTAGAGCGATAGCCCAGCGGGTAGGGCATTTGCCTTGCACGCGGCTGGCCTGTGCCGGCCGGAGTTCGATCCCCGACATCCCATATGTTCCCGGGAGCATCGCCAGGAGTAATTCCTGACTGCAGAGCCAGGAATAACCCCTGAGCATTGCGGGGTGTGACTCAAAAAGCAAAAAAAATAAATAAATAAATAAAAAAAAAAAAAAAAAAATAAGAAAAAATGGATTGTTCTTTCTGTTTGAGGGTAACAATTCAGTTATGACACAGCTGGACTCTGCTGAATTTCATGTGTCTTTTGATACAGGAACAGAAGGTGAAAAATGAGGACTTATCTGGGACATTAGGTTCTTATGGTGAAGGATAAGAATGGAGTGGCAGCCAAAACACACAATACATTTTAGCCCTTTATTAACATTCAACTTATGTTATATCTGTTCATATTCTATTAGAGAAAATAAGCTACATGATCAATTCTAAGAAAACTGGATACAAAATTATATTCTACTTGCAGGGGGAAAAAAAAAGCAATGCTTTAGTTTCTTAGGGCTACCATAGTTTCAAGGGAACCACAAACTGGAAGTTTCATTTCCTGAGTGCAGAGTCAGGAGTAACTCTTGAGCATTGCCGGGTGTGACCCAAAAAGCAAAAACAAATAAAATAAAAATAAAAATAAAAAACAAAAGAAACTTATTCTCTATCTTTGAAGGGTCAAGTTTAAAATTAAGATGTCAGGAGAGCCCTGATTTCATTAAAGTGTTGATAGAATTGTGTATTGCTTTTCTTTACTGCCAGATAGTTTCCATCAACCCTTACTATTTCTTGGCTAGTAGCTCCATCACTTTAATTTCTTATTCTGTCTTCACATGGAACTATTCCCTTAAAACCTTACATTATTTCTTTCTTGTCAAGTTATACCAGTGCCCTTGTATGCTTTGGATGTTAATCCCTTATCAGGCAGTTACTGAGTAAATATCCCAATATGGGCTGTCTTTGTATCTTGGTCACCATTTCTTTTTGAGGTGCAGAAGCTTCTTAGTTTCATGTAGTCCAATTTGTTTATCTGTTTCCACTTTCTTGGTCAGTGATGTTTCATCTGTCAAGATGCCTTTAGCTTCAGTGTCATGGGGAGTTTGCCTATGTTTTCTTCCATGTACCTTATGGACTCAGGTCTGATCAGAGTTCTTTAATTCATTTTGATCTGACTTTTTGTACATTGGGTTAGATAGAGATCTAAGTTCATTTTGGCAGGTAGCTGTCCAGTTTGCCCAGCACCACTTGTTAAAAAGGCTTTCCTTGGTCCACTTCAGATTTCTTGCTCCCTTATTAAATATCAAATGAGTATATATTCAAGAGTGTATGTCAGAATATTCAACTCTATACCATTGGTCTGTGGGTCTATGTTTATCCCAATGACATACTGTTTTAATTTCTATCACCTTGTTTGAAGTTGGTGAAGGTGAAACTTCCTATATTCTACATGAAACTAAAAAAGTTTCTGTACCTCAAAAGAAATAGTGACCAAGATACAAAGACAAACCACATATTGGGAAAGAATATTTACCCAGTACCCATCTAATAAAAGGTTAATATACAAGATAAGATAAGTTTTTTTTTTTTTTTTTTTTTCACACCCGCGGAGCCCCGGCCCTGCGCCAGCCGCGCCCGGCCGGGGCCCAGGGGGATGCCCGGACCGAACCCGGCCGGCACGAGCCCGCACAGCAAGGCAGGCGCCCACCCGCTGGCTACCCCCCGCCCCAAGATATACAAGTCTTATACAAAGATATAATATACAAGGGAATGGTAGAATTTTACAAGAAAAATATCCAACTCCATCAAAAGTGGGGGGAAATGGATAGACTCTTCCTCAAAGAAAAAATGGGGCCATATGAAAAACTGCTGTTCATCACTAATCATCTGGGAGATGAAATCAAAACAACAATGAGATATCTTCTCACACCACAGAGACTGGCGCACATCCAAAAGAACAAGCACAATCAGTGCTGGCGTGGATGTGGGGAGAAAGGTATCTCATTCATTGGGGTAGTAATGCTGACTGGTCCAGCTGTTTAGGAAAACAATAAGGATATTACTCCAAATACTAGACATTTACCTCCCATTTGACTCCACAATACAACTCCTGCGAATATACCCTGGTGACCCAAACACACACAGCAGAAACACCATCCTTACTTATATATTCATCACAGCAATATTCACAATAGCCAGAATATGGAAGCACCTTAGTACCCGAGAACAGATGACTGGATAAAGAAACTATGATACTGCTACATAATGGAATACTATGCAGCTGTTAGGGAAAATTAAGTCATGAAATTTGCATATAAACTGATGGCGATGAAGAGCATCATGCTGAGTGAAATTAGTTAGAAAAGGAAGGACAAACATAGAATGACTGCATCCATTTGTGGAATATCAAAAAATAGTATAAAACTGCTATTCAAGGCTAAACAAAATGGGCCAAGAGGACTTGTCAGTGTTAAGGTCTACCACAAATGTGTTGGGAGAAGTGGGTAGTTAAGATAGTGAAGGGACCAGTTTGAAATAATAATTGGAAATAGTAACCCTAGGCTAGAACTGAGTATTGAAATTCATAAAGGCACAAAATGATAAACTTTCAGTATCTTCTTTTGCAAAATTCAATATACAAAATGAAAAATAAAGTAGGATACCTAGGGGAAAAAGTGCCTGCTATAGTGTAGACTGTGGGGGCTGAGTGGGAGGAAAATGGGGCATATTGGTGCTGGGAAATGTGTACTGATGGAGGGATGGGTGTTGGAACACTGTATGACTGAAACCCATTCATGAACAGCTTTATAATGGTTTATTGCACAGTGATTTAATAAAAAGTTATATTTTACTTTACAAAAGAATATTATAGACTATGAGTCTATCCTGCCATAATAAGAGCATATATTATTCAGACACATAAGTTTCTTTGTTCACAAGAAATAAAAATTTATGAAAGAACAGAACTCTTTTTACTCCCTTGAAAAGTATTCATATAAAGGCTCTAGAATGAGCAGAATAAACAGAGAGAGAGTAACCTTTTCTTTAACACAAGGGAAGACACAATGATATGTTGAGAGGAATTCTTTGAAAGAATTTTAAAGAAAGGGACTCTTTAAAATATTTGTAGTCAAATATTTGAAGACTGTACATTTGGTTTTTTAAAGCACACACTCCATTTGAATCTTGTTATTCCACTTTATTTCTTGCCAGGAAATAGCGTGCTTGATATCTATCTTGAGGCCACACAATCCTGACCATCATTGGAAGAGAGACAAGATGTACTTATAAAACCTACCACCATATTCCTTTTTTCCTTCATGTCAAAAATAGACTATAAAATTTACCTCATAATTGGTCTTGTCAAAGGTGGAAATTATCACAAACATGTGGGAGTAAGAGGTTAGGTAAGACAGAGAACGGAACACAGTGCTAATAACTGTCTAATGTGCTAATACTAACCTAAAACTGAGTATTAAATACAGGCCAAAAGATACATATGTTAACCTCTAAATGTATGTATTGTAATCCACAATGTGTAAAGGAAGGAAGAGAGAAAGAGAAAGAGAGAGAAAAAGAACGAGATAAAGAACCTGCTATAGAGGCAGGCTACAGGAGGAGGGAAGAATCGGGGATATTGGTGGTGGGAAATGGGCACTGGTGGAGGGATGGGTGCTGGAACACTGTATGACTAAACCCAAATATGAACATCTTTGTAGTTGTATATCTCATGGTGGTAAAATAAAATATTAAAAAATTGCCTCACAATTGAGGAAGTAGAGAACTAGCCTATAACTCAAAATGTAATCTTGTCCTAGAAAATACCTAAAATAGTTGAAAGAGAGCAGATTAAACTCAGACAATACACCCACAGGGACAGTAGACTATCTTAAATATCCTCTACTTTTGAAGATTCAGCAAAAGATCTTTGGGAGACAAAGTTCAGTCCAGGAGGTGAGTACAAGCACAATAAGCACTTATAAATATGGTAGACAGAGATAAATTTCTGCTTTATCTATTGTTGTCGTCTGGCTTGTTGTGAGGTTCTGCCGGGGTGGTGGGCCAAGGCTAGAACCCACCATGCCTCCCGACTGCCTCATGAGCGGCTGGGCACAGGGAGGCAAGGAACCGCTCTGCCCCATGTCTAAGAGTCTCTGGACCAGCATGCCTGGGCGGATTAGAAGAAACTGCGGCAGGGTGGGTGTCGATGATCCGGGCTGTGATGGGCTGGTCGGTTGGGTGGAGTTCTAGGAGGAAGTCGGATGTGGAAAATGGAGGCCCGTGGAGTGGGTGGGGGTCGTCTGGCTTGTTGTGAGGTTCTGCGGGGTGGTGGGCCAGGCTGGAACCCACATGCCTCCCGACTGCCTCATGAGCGGCTGGGCACAGGGAGAGCAAGGAACCGCTCTGCCCCATGACCCACTCCCGCGGGCGCCGCCATTTTCCACATCCGGACTTCCCTCTCTTCAGAACTCCACCCAGCCGCCACCCCCCCGCGGTTCAACAATAAATGCTTTATTTGGAGGTGTTTAAAGAATATGCCTCCCTACGGCAAGCCTAGCAAGCTTTCGTGTTGTATTTGACATGCCAAATGCCAGTAACAATTATATTAGGTCATTCCCATGACCTAATATAATGGTTTGAGGCTCTTTATGTTCCTGTAGCAAGCCTATGCCCTTTGCTCTACTGGCTGGACAGGACATATGGAGATTTTACTGGTGCCCGCTCTAGCAAATAGATGATTAACGGGAAGATCGTGATCGTGATCGTGATCTATTGTTATGAGTTTAAAATATTAAATCAAGAGACTGGAGCCGGCTCGCGCCGGCCCAGCTGACGATGGGATCCGGGAGGGCAGATGGGTTTTGGGTGTTAGCCCATCGCCTCTGGGGTCCCGGAGCAGCCAGATGAAACTCGCCCATCACACTAGCCACCATCTTCACTGTCCAGCGCTGAGAAAATGCCTCACGACCAGATCAACAGAGCAAGACCAGTTCCGAGCCCAGGTAGGCGGCTCCCAGAAGCGGGAATCACTGGGAATTCGCCAGATGGAGTCAGGGTTTAGCCACTCCCCCTCCATTTTGTCGAGCCTGGTGGACCCGCCCGGAGCGGCCCGGGAACCAGCATGCAGAGCTTCCAGCGGCTGGGGAGACTGGGCCGGCTCGCCGAGCCCAGCTGCGATGGGATCCCGAGGAGGGCAGATGGGTTTTGGGTGTTGGCCCATCGCCTCTGGGGGTCCCGGAAGCAGCCAGATGAAACTCGCCCATCACACTAGCCACCATCTTCACTGTCCAGCGCTGAGAAAATGCCTCACGACCAGATCAACAGAGCAAGACCAGTTCGAGCCCAGATCGGGCGAGCGGCCGCCGCGGTCCCACTAAAATAGTGAAACAGTAATGTCTTTTAATGCACTGTATTCCACGAAGAGCAGGAAAGTTTATCGGGAAGGAGATATAAAGGCGAAAGAAATGACATACAGAATCTGCCAAGTAGTTGAGGTGCGGGAGGGGGGGGGGAGGTGGGGACATTGGTGATGGTAGATGGGTTTGGGTGGAGGGATGGGTGTTGGAACACTGTAGATCTAAAACTCTACATGAGCATCTTTCAATTGTATGTCTGAAATGGTGTAATAATATTTGGGGGGAAAATAATAAAATTAAAAAAATAAAAAATAAAAAAATAAAATAAAAATAAAATAAAATTGAAAAAAATAAAAATAAAATATTAAATCATTGAGTACAGTTCTAAAAAGAAACAAAGGTTTAAAAACTCTCTTAGAAATGGAGACTATCCTTTAGATACTTAGATGTCTCTTTCAAAAAAGCAACTTCTGTCCAGAATTTCAGAGCCTTTACTATGAAATAATTATGTCAAAGAGGTATTTTTGGGATGGCTACTTTTGTTCTTCTATGCATTTTTGAGGCATTTAGAACATGAAAGCTAAACCAGTGTTAATGTAAGGAGTCAATAGTTCTGTGGAAGTTTAGAGTGATTTTAATGATAATGATAATAAGTCTTGTCCCTTTTTAGAATCAATCCAAATTCAACTGGAAGACATCATAAAAGACAGAGCTATAGGTTGTTGGTGAAGAAAACAACTGCATTTGAGGAATATATCCACTAAGAATGAAACAAAACTATATTTGATATACAAAAGGATTTTCTATGTATTTTAAAATCACATAAATATGTTTTGCAAATCATATTTTTATTATAAGATCTTCAAGATTTAATGGTTTGCCAAAGATTTATCAAAGCAGTGCTCTCCATATTTTTTTTTACAATTAAAAAGTTCATATTTGGGTTTTGATCATACAGTGTTCCAGCACCCGTCCCTCCACCAGTGCCCATCTCCCACCACCAATGTCCCCGGTTCCCTCCCCCTTCCCCAGCCCACCTCCATGGCAGGTTCTTTATTTCTTTCCCTTTCTCTCTCTTTCTCTTTTCCTTCCCTTCCAGACTATGGATTACAGAACATACATTCAAAGGTTGTCATGTGTATCCTTTTGCCTCTATTTAATGCTCAGTTCTAGGTTGGCATTAGTACCCTCGACAATTATTAGCACCCTGTTCCATTTTCTGTGATTTGCAATCACAAACGTGTGGGAGTCAGAGGTTGCAAATAATTTTAAGATTCTTGAAATCCATGGTATCTGACATTTCAAGGAATGTGTATAGTCAAATAAACACTACTAATAAATGGTCTATATAGTGGATATGTCATTTTTTGACTTTCAGTGATTTTTAATGCATTAGAGAAGTCATAATGAATTTTAAACTGTAAACATATCAGATGCATACAAATAAAGCTACATGGATGCATTAGAGAGAAATAGTCAAAAAACCAAAAAATAAATTGTAATCTTTTTTATTTGTTCTATCTCTAAGTGTATTAATTTAATTCTAGAGATAATGGACTTGACCTTGCTAAATCAGATACTGTTCTCATTATACGCAGATTCTCCTATTGAGATGTACAAAATAATCACGATACCTAAAAACATAAAAATACATGCATATATAGATAAAATACTTCTCATCATTTCAGAGAGATTTCTCTCAAATCAGAACTTGTACTATTAAAGTGAAAAGTCTTTCAAGGCATATTGCAAACTCCTTTGACCTCATTAGTCCATGCACTAAACTTTATATCATAGCAGTTTTAGATGTGAAGAAACCCAAAGACCAAAAGAGAAAGGTATAAAGTATCTCCATGCTATAAATTAGCTTGGTCATTTTGGGAATTCGGTGGTACCTAACCTTCAGATATTATTAACATTAATCCCAAGTACATCTAAATCTTTTCTACAATTGATTCTTATTTTGCATTTTAACTTTTGGATAACAGGTTTAGCTAATCTGGGAGCTTTGCTGTTTTACCCACTCACAGCTTAATCTACTTAAGCCAAGTTTCATTCTAATGAGATCTCTCTTTTATGTAAGCACTGCTAGAGGGTGTGGCAATTACAGAAGTCACCTTGTCTCTGAATAACTTCTGACTTATTATACATCTACTAAGACTTCTATGTTTTCTAGATTGGGCACAGCTCCTCTTTATACCCACTGCACCCAGCGTGGGACAGTTAGAATTTGCCAGAAGACTACCACCCTGGCTAACGTTGAGACTATAGGTAGGTTATAGGAAGAATCATACTAGTTTGCTCTCAAGCAGATGAGTGTGACCCTTTCAGTATGCAGAGAACAAGATACTCAGAATCACCCTGGTGCAGATAATAAATATGAAGGACCTTGTGGGTACCATCTAGATTACATGAAGCTCATGAATTAAGATGTATTACTTTATATCAGTCCCCCTCTCTCTTTCCAGTGTTTTACATAAGAGATAATCTCCATAGAAGGGATTAGTCCTTGACTAACCTTTGTTTATACCTGTAATAGTGTGTGGCACCACCCTTCTACAATCTGTTTAGGGTTCTTTGTTAACATGACCCTCCCTGTCACAGATAGGATTGCTTTGGTGTATATAAGGGGACTGACTTGAGGCCCCTTTGGCTTTTCCCTTCTTTTGGGTAGGATTCCTCTCTGGTGAGATCCTCTCTCTTTGGTGGGAGACTTAGACTATTTTGTATGGTCTACATTTGGACCAGAGCTAGTGTTCTTTTATTATATTGGTTTGCTGTGGAAGAGCTTTTGTACTATTGAAAGCCTTTATGTAACTGCGCCAGACTCATGAGCTTTCATCCTTTCACCCAGCGTCCTCGGAGGTAGAAGAGAAATTCTGTCCTGACACTGTCGGGAACCCCAGCGGCATCCCCAACAGTAGCTGAAACTACAATCATGCTTGGTTTATGGATGAGGCTATAGTCATGAGAGATAATATTACCCTTGCACAAATATCATAATCACACATGCTTAGATTGTATAGCTTCCTACACACCTAGGTTATATACACAGGTTAATATATCTGTGGGCGATTGTTGATCATTATTTAACATATAACCTAGTCAATACCTATCATTGATGGAAAGAAATTCACCTGAAGTATATTTTAAATTTTTATTGATGCTCTTATTTCTCACAAATTATGAAAGCTGATCTGGATAATAAAAATATTTCTAAAATTTTTATTTTTTAATATGTAAATGTTTACTTCATTGTTCCCTTTTCTCTTTATAGCAAGAAAACCTCTTTATAAAAGGACAGATTTTCTGGATAAAACTCTTAGCTTTAAAAACAATAAACAGGGGCCGGAGTGATAGCCCAGAGTGTAGGGCATTTGCCTTGCATGCGGCTGGCCTTTGCCGGGGCCCGGGTTTGATCCCGGCATCCCATATGGTCCCTGAGCACTGCCAGGAGTGATTCCTGAGTGCAGAGCAAGGATTAACCCTGAGCGCTGCCGAGTGTGACCCAAAAAAAAAAAAAAAAAAATAAAAAGTTGGAAAAATAAAATTGTAATTTGCCCAAATTCAAGTTGGTACTTAGACGATCCAACAGCATAACACATTCTACGTCTACTTATGTAGACATATGAATGTGTGTCCCAACTTTCCTGAGAATCAAGACTAAATATCTGCAAAACATGATCTATTTAGTTATTGCTAATAATGGATTCTAAATTTCTGTTGGTGCAAACTCTTGTGTGCTTGATTTTATTAGAACCATGACACACAAGCGCACACACACACACACACACACACACACACACATACAACAAAACCCTGAGCAAATTCCATGGGGAGGGCATGAAAAATACATGGAATTTGTGTTCATCAAAGATACTTTAGAGTTTTAGAAACCGATTTGTCTTAGCATCTTAATTATCAGCTGTATCTTCTTTGGTCAATGTCTGTTATACAATCCTTCTTGGAAATGTTTGTACTGGAACCAGACAGATGGTTCAATAGGCTGAGCCCTTAGAAAGTGTATGGGTTGTTCTCCAGATATTACCTGCAGCACATGGGTCCCTGAGAGTCCTTATGAGTAACCTTTGAGCACAGAACTGGGGGGAATGCCTGAACACTGCTGGATATCGAACACACACACACACACACACACACAAATTAAAGAAATGCTTGTAGCAGAAGTCTTTTTTAAATTTTTATTAAACTTTAAATTTTCAGTCAATCAGCATGCTTTTTATGAGATAACTGCTGACTTCGCCTCACTGAGGTCTTTCACACTTTTAACAAACTTACCAGTTACTCTCCTTTTGCTTTGACGAATTAAGCCTTTTTCCACTATCAACATTGACAGATCACTTCTTGACCCTTAGTGATGACCCTGGAAAAAGTCCCTTAGGAAATGCTGATAGCCTGTGATCCACTGCTGGGATCTTATTAAAAAAGCAAAAAATAGTACGTAATGTGGTATCTAGTGGTAAATATTGTGAAATAGGAACATCTTGTTATGCAAATTGAAGCAATGCTTTTGTATTTGGCTAGCACCAATATTATTTGTCTAGCTTATCAAGTTGATTTGTGTGCATTCAAAAAGGGTAGAACTCTAGCCAATGCAGAATTTCTAACATTTACACTGATGCTACATATGCTCTTGAAATAACCTATACATTGAAATTCTGTGGAAACATAGGTTACTTGTTTCCAGTGAAATCATTTATGGTCTATACATACACTAATCATTGAATATTATACTTACTGTTTTAGCTATTAATGATTTTCTAGAGCACATTAAAATCATTTCCTGAAGCAAAGTAAATTATATTGCTAATATGTACATTAGGAATAGTACTCTCAAAAAAAAACCAATAGCAATCAAACTATCACTATGTTCAACAAGGAAATTTCAACAGTTGGCAACCTAGAACTGGTTGACAGGCCAAACAATTTGTCAAGAATAGAAAAAATAGAATTTATAATTCCATAATTATTGATTTTATATGATAAACAGCCTGGTTTAAGTTTGTCCTGTTAGAAACTCTAAATTTTTTCATTTCTACCCACTGTGCATGTTTTAAGCCTCTGTTTGACAAGGTGATAGCATTTGTCAGTCAATAATGGTGGAAAATAGCAATTCAACCACAAAATGCACTTATGTACTTACCTTGCAGTGAATATCTAAAACACAATCAAAGAAAATATTTCTGCAAGTCTCTTGTGGACTACATGTAATTTTTTAGGATAGGAATGTATGTGAAGCTATTCCAAATGATAACAATTTTAGGTGCATGAAAAAAAATATTAGTCCTTCCATTCTATGTGTGCGCCACAATACAAGAAGTTAATTAACAAGTGGTACAGTATAGGGGGAACAGAGATACATTAAATATCCAGGTTTTATCTGCTCAATTTTTCAATCACAAACTGCTCTAAAAAAAGTAATTCATTCAAAATATCTAATTACTAATAAATGCTGTTTACCTATACAGACAAAGTGCTTGAAGGAATTAGGGATATAGCTTTTTTACTTCCTTATCAATTTGTCACTATAAACTTAGAGATAAGATCTAAGTTATGTTAAATATTATGCATATATAGTTTTCTCTAAAAATACTTTATTGATACTTCCGTTGGGAGGGATTTTGACCATCATAACCATCTAGACATTCCAAATAATAACTTTGTTATGTGCAATTTTTATTATTTTAGATAACATATTTGCATTGAATATGATCATTAAACTTTAGATGCTAAAACAAATTAGAATACAGTTCAAAATGTCTGCCTTAGAGGGAAACAACACTGCTCTCTTGAAACTCCATGCCTGATTGTGTCCTGCAGTTTGGGTGAAGTTGGAAGCAAATCCACCAGATTGCTTTTATGGCTAGTGAGTTCTTCCAAATAGAGTACCTATAGTGCTCCAGCAACAGGCAAACTTACCTTAAACAGAAGGCCAGAAAATATTTGAGTATTTCTTAACATTAAGTAAACCTTGGTGAATTTGAGGTAAGACAGTGTTAAGCATATTTCTGAAATTATCAGAATTGGTGTTGCTGTTGCTGCCTAGAAATGAATAATGATAAGGAATCATAAAAACCAATGTCATTACTTGTTTGCAGTCTGATTCTTGCTATGAGTACAACTGTCTGTAGGGTCAGGAGGTGCATCAGGGAATTGAGAGTCTGTAGCTAATTTTTTCAATGGATTAGCTTATGAGTGGGGCTCATCCAAGCAGTGGAGTCTGGACTTGAGAATGGCCATGGTGGGAATTGTGAAGTGTGGAAAAGTTGCGGCTGCTGGAGCTTTGTAAGAAGGGTCCAGACCCAAGCCATCCCTCTCCTGGAGGCCCCTGTGTTCAGCCTGGCAGAGAGGACAAAGAGCATCTCTGCCACTTATTGGTCTCTTTCAAGATACATATGAGTCTCTGGATCATGGCCAGTGGATAGGACTACTCTGGTACCTGAGGCAGTTCTTGGGTTCCACCACCAGGCCTTCCAAAGAACAGGAAGATGTGGGGGAGGGGAGGAGTCCATCCCTGATTCAGTGAAAGCCTGGAGAATTCAGTAGCAAAAACCCACATACCTGACTTTTTTCAATGGATTAAATCTGGTGGGGCTCATGCAATCAGTGGGGTGGTCTTGAGCATGGCAGCAATTATGGAATGTGGAGGTTTTTCAACTGCTAAAGCTTTGTTTAGATGGGCCTTGCAATTTTATATTATTTCTCTTCTTTTACATTTCAATTTTTTTAGGCCATCCTATCAGTGCTTGGGCCTTCCTATCACAGACCTGCTCTGTGTTCATGGTCTCTTAGCAGTGTTTAGGGGATCATTTGTAAAGGTAGGGATTGAACCAAAGTCAGCTATGGTGCAAGACAAGCACCGTACTTGGATGCAAGGAGAAAGGGCCTCTCATTCATTGTTGGTGGGTATGTCGACTGGTACACCCTTTTTTTGGAAAACAATATGGACATTCCTCCAAAAACTAGAAATTGAGCTCCCATTTGACTCAGCAATACCATTCCAGGGAATAAACCCTGGGAGGCCAAAAATACACAACAGAAACACCATCTTCATTTCTACGTTCATAGAAGCACATTCACAATAGCCAGAATCTGGAACAAAACAGAGTGCCCCCCCAAAAAAAAAAACAACTGAATAAAGAAACTTTGGTACATCTACACAATTGAATACTTTGCAGTTGTGAGGAAAAACAAACTTATGAAATTTGCCTATAAATGGACGGACATGTAGAGGATCATGCTGAGTGACACTAGCCAGAGGGAAAAGGACAGATAGAGAATAACTGCATTTATTTGAGAAATATAAAAATAAAATAGTATGTTACCAATATCCAAAGCCAGACAAAACATGGATCTACCCACTGACAAGGAGGTCTTCTCAGTGGATGGAATCTAATGCTGGTGTGTGGGAGTCAGATGTAAGGTAAAATAGAGAGGGGAACAATGTACGAATAATTGTTGGAAATGATAATACCAGTCTAGAAATGAGCATTAAATATAGGCAAAAGAATACACATGACGGTGCTGGAGTGATAGCCCAGCGGGTAGGGCGTTTGCCTTGCACGCGGCCGGCCTGTGCAGGCCCAGGTTCAATCCCGGCATCCCATATGGTCCCCGAGCACCGCCAGGAGTAATTCCTGAGTGCAGAGCCAGGAGTAACCCCTGAGCATCGCTGGGTGTGACCCAAAAAAGCAAAAATATATATATATATATATAAGAATACACATGATAACCTCTTAACATATGTATTACAAGCTACAATGTGTAAGAGAAGGAAGAGAGAAAAAGAGAGAGGGAGAGAGGGAGAGAAAGAGAAAAGAGAGAAAAAGAGAGAGAGGCAAAGTGCCTGCCACAGAGGCCAGAGGAGGGGAGGGAATCATGGGACCTTGGTGGTGGGAAATGGGCACTGGTGGAAGAATGGGTGCTGGAACATTGTATGATGAAACCCAAACATGAACATCTTTTTAACTGTATATCTCACTATGGTATAATAAAGAAGACAAGTGCCTTAACCCCTATACTATTCTTCTATGACATATTTCTTTTTTATCTATTAATTATTATTGTTTAAACTTCTTTTAAAAATTACTAATATTTACATTGTTGAAAAGAAAGCTTAATGAGGATAATTTAATATAGACTTTCAATTAAAAATGCTTCCACTTCAATATTTATGTTTTTCCTTCTTTACAGTTTTTGCAGTCACATCTGTCCAAATTTTCAAGCATTTAATAAATGTATTAAATCTTGGAGGAACCAATCTGGAGAGGGGTTCCTCGGTGATCGCTCCTGGTGGGGCCTAGGAAACCACATGTGGTGCCTGGCACTAAACCAGGGTCAGTAAAGTACATGGCAAGTGTCTTGACCCTTGTACCTTAACTATCTCTCTGCCTCAGCATTCGTTTAAAGGTACTTATCTGGATTTTTTTTTCTAGTGACCTAGAAAATCTGGGGTTTATTGTTCCTAGGAACAAAAACCAGACCAAAGACTAAATTATAGCTATTGCACTCATTGCTCACAGGGAAAAACATGAACGTTATTGTGAATATTTTGTTTATTGTTTTATTGTCATAAATCTAAGAATCATCATCTTTTAGAAAACTTTTTTAAGGAAAAGCATTTTTTTAACTCTGTTCATTGTCATTTTAAACAGCACATGGTTTAAAATAGTAATCCTGACTTAATGCTCAGATACAACTAAGATGATCCCTAAGTGATCAGAGGATCACATGTAATGTCAGGGATTACCTAGAGTTCTGCATGAGAATAGAACTTCTTTCCCCACTGATGATCCCTTTGTAAGAAATTAAAGATGGTCAAGCATTTAAAAGCATTTAAAAAGGTAAGATTTGTCACATTCCTCTTGTTAGTTACTTAAAGCAGAAAAATAAGAAAGTTGAAATGAAGGTTAAACCTATTAGTTTACATATATCATGTTTCCACTCTGATCTTTCATGTATATGTGTATCTTTCATACATATATAAAAGCATTAAATATTTCACAGATTCTTATCATTTAAAACAGCAGAATTAAGATCCATACTTAGTACTAAAACATATAAAATATTATATATAAATTAAATAAATAGAAATATGGAAAGAGCAAAAACGTGATAGCTCTCACTCAGCTAAGCCACGCAAGGACAGACAGAAAGGTTTTTCTATACAAGGTCTTTCCAAGTTCCTCCACCTCCTCTACTTAGCTTCTGATCTTTATAGTTATTTATGGTGATAGCTGTCTCCCTGGAACAGGACCTTTATCTTAATTCTTTTAGTTGTTTAAAGCTGGTAAGAAGAAAAGCTTCCTCCTGAATATTGTTTTTTAAAGACTAATCAGTCAGAAATATTCATCATCCCAAAGATGTTTATAAACAGTTTTTGTGATAAATTTTATTATCCACCTTTGTCCCTTACAACACACACTTATTACACCTGTACTTTTTCTGTACACAATATTGTGTGTTAATTTCAGTGTAAGAATCTGTTTTTTAAAGCTCTATAAAGAATAATAAAGAAGTTGGGCACATATACTTTAATTACAGCAAACAAGAGTAAGTACTAATTAACAGAAAGCTCAAAGTTTAAGGACAACCTGACACATTCACTTTTTCTTCCTTTATTTCTTTTTTTTTTTTTTTTTTTTGAAAAACAGTATTTTTGCAAAACACAGTGACAAATTTGTGATTGGGTCAATTTTCCAATACTCTTCTCTTCACCAGTGTACAGTTCCCACCACCACAAATGTCCTCAGTTTTCCTCCCCCATCAAGCCTGCTTCTATGGCAGGGACTCTCCCTCCCTCTCTCTCTCCCTCTCTCTCATCAGAGAAGCCCTTTCTAAGGAGGGGCAATCTAATTAAAGATTGAGAAACAAATGAGCACTAATATGGGCTAGAACAAACAGTTCAGGCATTAAAGGGCTGGTGGGTAGGTAAAAGATGGATAGCATTCCTCAGCCAAGGACAGAATAGGTGCAGAAGGATTAAAAATAAAGGGCATGTGATTTCTATAAACCTTGACCTGTTGTTTTTCTTATTTTCTTATCTAGTCCCAGTAAGATCAAATTTTAACTTCAGCCGGAAATTCCCTGCTATGACATTAATCATGTAATTATGAACAGAGAAATGTGATATTATAAAATAACAATCCACAGGTGACCTTTGTTTACATTCTTTCCTTAACTGTCATCTGTTTTTGTTTTCAGCCCTGTTTAAGAATCTCATGAAAAGGAATTTTTAAATTGAATGTGTTTTTTTGATTAATTGTTAGAAAAAACAATCAATTCCAGTTGATTTGTTCCAGCACTAGAGCTGAGATTTCGATGGTTCTTAGTCATCTAGGGCTTCTGATCCAGGCCCCTCAGTCTCTCATTTCTTCCTGCTCATTTTTTTTTCTCTGTTCTCACTCTCAACACTTTGATATCCTTAGTCTCAAACTTCCCCATGAGTGAGAGGAATGCCCCTTCCCAAACTGTATCACTCCTTTTTTCTCAAAACATTTTCCCTTCAGACCCCCTTTACTTTCTCTCCCTCCCTTTTCCCAGACTACTGACTGCACTTGGCAGACGTAAGACTTTGATTGTAAGCCAAGAATGTAAAGTGGCACCCGAGGCTTTCTCCATCTCTGTATGAATGAACGTGACTGTGTACCTACATGCTTTTGCAGGTATTTGTCCATCTTTTTGCTACTGCATTGCCTCATGAACTTCTTAAGGCCAAGACTCACCACTTAGTCCCCGCCTCCTTTTCTGGCATTCAGAATAAAAGCTCGGCAGAAATATTTCAAATGCACAAGTGGTTCTCATCTTTGGTTGCAGGTTAAAGGATTGGAAGAAAACTGTACTGGATTACCAGTGTCTTTTACAGGATCATCTGCAAAGGTTGGATTTTATTTTTAAAACTAATGCTAATATTTAAATGTTAGATATTAGGATGCAAAGTTAAATCTATTATAAACCTATTTAAGAAGGAACTAAAGTGTTATTATTTCATTAACTTAATGATATAAGTAATAAAAACTTAAAAAGGAAATGTTTGCCATTAAAAGCAAACACTAAATTTACATACTCTTTTACTGCCTGAATGAGTTTTTATGTAAACCTGGAGTGTCATAGTTTTGTACTCTGGCATGTTCTCCATTCTACTGATGAGGAAAAAAAGAAAGCATGGTGGAGAAAGTGAGATTGGAAATTGATTTTTTAAATCTTATGTTCTTTTTGTGAACTATATCAGAAGCAGACGGTAGCAGAGTCCTTGCAAGTTTTGTCACTTTTATAGTAATAATCATCCAAGAAACAGGTGAAATACAAGTCCTTGCTATTATGCTGACAGGTAGATCATTAACAAAGTAGTGACTATTTTATCTAAGAATACTTAGTATAAGTCAGAGGCCCCTAGAAGATTTGATCTAATCATTCAGTTTAGTTATTTTTTAGTGTAATAATACTGTGTCTACTGAGTATAATACTGAAGTCTTGTGTTTTTAACAGTGTTTTAAGTTCAAGCTTTTTACTCAAATCCAGCTAGGTGTAATTGCTACATAAAAGGCAGTTAGAGGAATTAAAAGAATTGTCTAGAAAAGGAGGGAGGAGGGAATGAAAGAAAAATCTTAGTTTTATACTCTGGACATGTTCTACAATTTACTGATTATAAAGAGAAAAATTCTAATTCAATTGAGTTGATTCCATTTTAGCTTCCTTCTTTTTTATTTTTTTGCATCCCGCTAGACAAGAAAAAACAGATTACTTCTGTCAGGATCCACAATTCCATATGTGGTGCCATAGATGAACCTGGGACGGCTGTGTGCAAGGCAAATGACTTACCCACTGTCCCATCTCTCAGATCCAAGAAATGGGATATTTATTTTCAAAAAAGAAAGAATAACTACAGGATCACATTGTGGTATAAAGTTAAAAAGATGTTTTACCGTGTTAATTATTATTCTAGTATTGTCCCGCTTTAGTTATTATTTAATTATCCTATTTGTTTTTCCTAATATCAAAAGTGACCATTGAGGAGTAGCCAGAGTCAGTCAATAGTCTAGTAAAAGTCAGCTACCTCAAACTACTACCAACCAAATTTGCAAACCTGTAAGAATCCCAAGAAAACTATTCACATGAGTAAATCAATAAACTGGAAAAATATCATATTTGTGCACATTTCTCCTAGGGGAAGATTATTTTCAAAAGAGCAAGGAGGTTTGGGAATAGGCTTATTATTAAAGATTTATTCATAATTAAACTCATAATTTGATGAGATTCAATCTGATATACCTGAGAAGGAAGTTTTGGAAGAACTAAGGTCAATGAAACAGCAGAGGGTTGGTAGGTGGTTGCCCTGTGTACTCCCAATGTTCCACATGGTTCATGTTCCATGTTCCACATGGTCCCGTGAGTACCCTAGGGTCTTAACATTAAACAGCCTGATGGTTGAGAACTCTGAGCATTCTTAGCACTGTTTGGGAGCCCTATATCCCAACCCCAGGAAGAGACCATTTAATTCTAAAAGCATAGGCATCTTTCTCCAAATGGGAAAAATATCTGTGACTAATTTCCTGTGGCTTCTAAAAAACAATACATCTAACTTTATTTTGATTTAAAGTAGAAACACACAAAAGGAAATGCTCTTTCATTATGTTTAACCTCTAGTGTGGAATCTGGAATAAAAATGTAAGGATGTTACATGATGTTGTCCCAGACAACTCTTTTTTTTAAGTGAATCAAGATAATTTTTTGTTCACTTTGGGGTCATATTTGTCAGTGCTCAGGACTTACTCCTGGCTACCTGTGCTCACGAATCATTCCTGGTGGGCTCAGGCAACCATATGAGTGCTGAGGATGTAACAACCCTGGTTTGCCAAGTGCAAGAGAAGTGCCGTATCTGCTGCACTATTGCATCACCCTTCACTGTATCACTGTCTTCCCATTCATCATGCATTTGCTCGAGCGGGCACCAGTAACATCTCCATATGCCCTGTCTCATGCTAGTAGAGCCCAAGGGCATCTTCTTGCTCCAGAAACGTAAAGAGCCTAAACCATTCCGTCATTTCAAGGGAATGAGGTCTATAATTGCATCACCCTTAAGGCAGTTTATAATGAATGAAACTTACTTAGAAAGATGTGACTGAGAGAAAGGACATATATGGTCAAGAGAGAATACTTCTCCAGAGTGAAAATATTGTCTTTAGACCAACCCCTTGATGTTCAGATCTATACCATTATTAGTGCTGAGTGAAGATCATGTGTGGTGCCTAGGATTCAACTGAACATCTAGCATGCAAACCCTGCACTCCAACCTTTAACCCTTTTAGATACCTTCACAACCCCAGTTTCATATAATATTTAAGAAGCAAACAGAAACAAACTTACATGAATATTTACAGATTTTACCCTTTCTATATTAAACAGATGTATGGTGCTTCCTTGCCTAATAAGTGGATGACATGGGTTTAATCCCTGGCACCTCATATGGTCTCCCTAGCCTGTCATAAGTGATCCCTGAGTACAGAGTAGAGAGTAATCCCAGAGTGCCACTGGTTGTGGCCCCCAAACAAACAAAAGAAACAAAAAGAAAAAATAAAACTTGACTTATTTATGTCCATTTGATTTCAGACAGAAGTTTCAGAGAAGCAGCATAAGTATTATCCTCAATTTGGAGATAAAAAATGAATCATTTCTTCACATCCATGAAAAAAATGGAGTGATAGTACAGCAGGTAGGGCATTTGCATTGCACACCACTGACTCAGGTTTGACCCCCATCATCTCATATGGTCCCCAGAGCACAGCCAGGTGTCATTTCTGAGTGCAGACCATCTCCAGGTGTAACCCAAAAAGAAAAAAAAAGAACAAGGAAAAAAATGTGGCATGGTAGAACTTGTTTACTAAGATCATAAAATGTAATGGAAGATGAATATTTAATAATAGTAGTGTATTTTAGAGACCACATTTTCAATAATTATACTTTATTCTCCTTGTGCACAAATTAATCATCTTGATTAATATAAATTTGTGAACATTTATATATAATTTGTGAACAATCATAAATATGGGATACATTATAAGTTTTTAGAAATTTAATTATCTATATAATCAAGTTCATCAAAATTTTGACTTATGGTATTGTGTTGTTACCTAAATTTCCATAGAGACCACTGAAAGTTAGTAACACTTGGAAATATAATCAAAGAGCTGCAGATATTCTGATTCCATAAACAATAATATGCTATATCTATAAACCACTTGGGGAAAATCAGCACTATTGGTGGGGGGAAATACTCCAAATATTAAAAACAACAAATTTACAAAATAATAAAACACAAAAATTTCATATAATCTATGAAATAGAGATCTAAAAAATATTTTAAATGCCAAAATATAGCAAATAACTTTCCGTTCTGTAAGGATGAAAGAATGTAAGAAAATCCAAATGGTATCAAAATCGGTATACATTATTTGCCAAAATCTGCTTTTTTCTTATCTAGCATGTGCAACCTTTCTAGTCTGACAATTACATTTTGACTGCAAAGATAAAGTGAAAATACTAATACTGAAAGATTTTTTTTTCTTTTTGGGTCACAACCGGCAATGCTCAGGGGTTTCTCCTGGCTCAGCACTCAGGAATTACTCCTGGCGGTGCTCGGGGACCATATAGGATGCCGGGAATCGAACCGGGCGGCTTGGGCCAGCCAGTGCAAGGCAAACGCCCTACCCACTGGGGTATCGCCACGGCCCTGAAAGATTTTTTAAAAAGAAATTGTATTGAAACAAAATAGGTTAATCAAGATCTTCTATCTTTCAATGAAATATGTATCCCCTATATTATGATCACTTGATCACTTGACATCCTGTCATTCGTTGGTTAGCTTGAGTGGGCACCAGTAACATTTCCATTTGGCCTTATCGCGTGCCAGCATAGCCCAATGGCATCTGCTTGCTTCAGGAATACAAAGAGCCTCAAACTGTTCATTCAGGGTCTTGACAAATAAGTCTGACCATCTTGTAGGTGGGCAGCCATGTGATCTTTTGACGTCAGTCGGTAACAGCTCTAGTCCAGTGGTCATCTCCAAAGGCATTAAATGTCCAGCCCATCTGATTTTCGACGCCTTGACAAACAAGACAGTGTCCCTGACTGGAAAGTCGAGGGGAGGTCGGAAATGGATTCCTTCTCTAACTTTAGTGAGGCATGATATTCCAAGCATAGCTCTTTTGATTCCTCTTTGGGAAACCTGAATAGCATTCTCATGCTGGTCTCTTAGGGCCCAGGTCTCTGAGGCATATGTTAGTGCAGGGAGAACAGCGGAGTCAAAGAGATGTGCACCGAGCCAGAGGTTCTTTGTCCTTTTAGCTATTTCTTCAATGCAAATACACCAGGCAAAGCAGCTACCAGCTCTCCCCTTTGCACTCCCTGCACTCCACTGACCACGAGGGGTCAGGGACAGAGAGTGACTTCCAGCCTGAGTCCACCATCCCAAAAGAGCTTCAGAAGAAGCCAGAGGAACCTCCCACACCATGCTGGCAGTGATTTTCTTCATTCAGACCCCACAGCTCGTCAGAATTCCACCCCGAGACTAACCCAATCTCCAGCCCAGCTTGTCAGAGACCAGTTACAGAGACCCACCCTTACCAGAAAAGTATTTCAAACCCAGGAATGCTTGAACCACAGACGCAGATACATCAGGCCGAGCAGCTACCAGCTCTCCCCATTGCGCACAGCCATTTCGTGGCCACACAATTTATCTCCAAATTACCAAGAATATTCTACCCACCCGTCTCAGAAAGCCCGGCAAGCTACCGAGAGTATACTGACCTCAGAGCAGTGCCTGGCAAGCTGTCTGATGTGTATTCCATATGCCAAAACCAGTAATAACAATGTTTATTTCCTTGACCCTATATTATATCTAAATAACTAATTTCTCTGTGCTTTTTATAGGATTTAGATACAATTTGTCTATCAATCTAGAGCATTTTCACATAGTCCAGGGAAAAATAGAGATCATGATGCATGACTATCCTAATAAAAATTAATGTATATACAAATAAATATATGCATATATACATTTAAATTCTTAGACGCATAAGCCATGCTAATAAGAGTGATTACCTTCTGAGAACAAAAATGTCAGAGTTCATTACAGTGTCACTAATTTTATCTTCTTTGAAATGACTAAGCTCGCATATGAAAATATTAAATAATATATTGTGAATGACTAAGGATGTTTTTACTATATCTGGAATAGATATCAAATATGTCATTATTTATTATTATTTAAAGTACCCATAACTGATCAAAGTGATGGCTTGCCAAAACACCTGAAACTTTTATGTTTTTATATTTTGACATAGCAAATTTTTTTTGTAAATTTTGACATAGAAAATTAAGTCTCTGTTACTGTCATTTATGTATAAATTACATATATAACTATGAAAAAAGATTTTACTGTTTTGTTTTTGTTTGGGGGCCACACATGGGGGCCTGACTGGACTCAGGGATCACTTCTGGGGGACAAGGGGAACCATAAAGAGTGTTGGGTATCAAACTCAGATGAGCAGCATACATTGCAACCACCTTCCCCATGTACTAACTATCCCTTCAGCCCCTCAAATTTCACATTTTATAAGGCATTTCACATTTTTATAAGACATGTACTCTGTCTCTTGTGCTGGAGACTAGTATAGAGGGTAGGGAGATTGCCTTGCAAGTGACCTAAAAGGCTTGGATCAACAGCATCCCATAAAGTGCCAGCAAAATCAGGCTTAATTCCTCAGTACAAAACCAGGATTTATCCTTTAGAATTTCCAGATTTGCTCCAGTTGCCCTCAAAAAAGCATGGAAACTACAGTTGCTTATAGTGTCTTGATTATTTAATATGTTACTCTTATTTGTTGATTGACGTATCCATCCTTCGAATTTGGTATGTGGGCAGGTAGACATGGCTATCTAAGAGATCTGAGTGAAGTCATGGATAATCTTCTCCATTGCCTTTTTGGAAGATGTGATAGATCCATCAGGAAGAAGGAGGGCAGTCATCTTGGTCTTATAGGACAGGCAGGCATTGTAAATGCAACTGAATCCCACAGGATGTCAAAAGATCACGTGGCTGCCCACCTACAAGGCGGTCAGACTTCTTCGTCAAGACCCTGAACGAACAGTTTGAGACTTTTCGGATTCCTGAAGCAAGCATATGCCATTGGGCTACGCTGGCAAGTGGTAGTGTCAAATGAAAATGTTACTGGCACCTGCTTGAGCAAATCAATGAATAACGGGATGACAATTGATCAAGTGATCAAGTAATTTGTTGATAGAATGGGTACCAAAAGCAATACAATATATTTCCTTTATATTAAATGACACTGGTCTACAAAATTTCATATATTTTAATAATACAAATGTACGTCTACAAACTATATGTCAACACATAACATCACAGTGAAAGTAGAAATGTCACCGTGTGTTGAACCCATTCTCCCTTCTAATTCATCTCTCTATTGTCTCTAGGTACTGTCAATCTGACTCCAAGGATTTTGTTTCTTGTTGATCTTGACTTCTTCCAATTTATACAGTTAAAAAACTTACATCACACATGTGTTAAGATTGTGTGGCATTTGTTTTTCTCCTTACAATTTATTTTGCTTATTTTGTCCCTTTGTTGAGAGATTCAGCTGTAGACCTATGTTTCCACATTCTCGGTCAAAGTCAGCCAGCATTTGTGCCGCTTGGCTAATGTTTGGTGTTATTAGAACAATGTCATCAGCAAAGATGAGGTGGTGTAGTTGCCGATCATCTATCTTCACTCCCATTCCTTCCCATTCTAATTGTCGCATGATGTTCTCGAGGGTGGCACTGAAGAGTTTTGGTGAAATGGTATCACCCTGCCGAATCCCTCTTTTTTACATCGATGATTATATTTTTGTAGAATGGTGAGATCCAGGTGGTGAATCCGTAATACAGCTCACGAAGGATCTTGATGTATTGGGTTTGAACGCCCTGTTTGGCTAGGGCTTTGATGATAGCTTCACTCTCCACAGAATCAAAGGCTTTCTTTAAATCAATGAAAATGAGACAGAGTGGCATCTTGAACTCCCTACAAACTTCAATGAGCTTAGTTACCTGTGGATATGATCAATTGTGCTGAATACTTTTCAGAAGCTAGCTTGCATGCGTAGTTGTCCTTCATCTAATGTTCTGCCAATCCTGTTCAGGATAACTCTAGTGAACAGCTTGTAGATGACAGACAATAGGCAGATGGGGCGATAGTTGCCAATGTCATGGATATCTCCCTTCATGAACAGTAGAACAGTCCTGCTGGTTTTCTATCGGGAGGGCACCTTGCATTCAGACAGGTAAGTCTGTTTTTCCTGGCAGCTGTGGAGTATGCCATTGTGTGGATAAACTACAGTTTCTATATCCAGTCATCAGTTCTCGGACACTCTGGTTGTTTCCAGATTATGGCTGTTGTGTATAGTGCTGCTATGAACATAAAAGTAAGGATTGTGTTTCTGCTGTGTGTTTTAGGCCTTCCAGGGTATATGTCCAAGAGTGGTATGACTAGGTTAAATGGGAGTTCAATTTCTAGTCTTTGGAGGAATGTCCATATTGTTTTCGAAAAAAGTTTGTACCAGTCCACATTCCCACCAACAATGGATGAGAGTCCATTTCTCCCCACATCCACACCAGCACTTGTTGTCCTTGCTATTTTGGATATGTGCCTGTCTCTGTCATGTGAGATGATATCTCATTGCTGTTTTGATTTGCATCTCTCTGATCATTAATGATGATGAGCATTTTTCATATGTCTTTTGGCCATTTGAATTTCTTCCTTGTCTAAGTTTCTGTTCATTTCCTCTTCCCATTTTTTGATGGGGTTGGCTGTTTTCTTCTTGTAAAGTTCTACCAGTGCCTGATAAATCCTGAATATTAACCCCTTATCAGATGGGTATTGGGTGACTGTTCTTTCCCATTCTGTGGACTGTCTTTGTATCTTGGTTATTGTTTCTTTTGAGGTGAAGAAGCTTTTTAGTTTCATGTAGTCCCATATTTTTATTTTTGTTTCTAGTTGCTTTGTTAGTGGTGTTTCATCTTTGAAGATGCCTTTAGCTTCAATTTCGTGGAGAGTTTTTCTATATTTTCTTCGATGTACTTTATGGATTCAGGTCTGATATTGATATCTTTAATCCATTTTGATCTGATGTTTGTGCACTGTGTTAGACAGAGATCTAAATTCACTTTTTAGATATACTTGCCCAGTTTTCCCAGCACCCACACTTGTTGAAGTTTTCCCACACTTGTTGAAGGGACTTTCTTTGCTCCATTTCATACTAAAAAAGCTATATTATTATTATGAAAACTTTTTAAAGAACATATGGAGTATAAATTAAAACTTTTTTTTGTATACTAGATGGATTCTTCAGACTCTGAATATTTTAAAAACTTTGGCAGAGTTCATGGAGTTTTATTATATAATCACTTTATCAAATATTGGGATGATGTGGAAACATTTCAGGCAAGAGAAGATGATGTCGTGATTGCAACCTATCCCAAATCTGGTAAGTCTTGTTTGGTCAAAATAATTTTTTCCTAGAAATGATAATACATTATATATATTTATCACTGTATCACTGTCTTCCCGTTCATCATCGATTTGCTCGAGCGGGCACCAGTAACATCTTCATATGTCCTGTCTCATGCTAGTAGAGCCCAAGGGCATCTGTTTGCTCCAGGAACATAAAGAGCCTCAAGCCATTCCATCAGGTCATGGGAATGAGGTCTATAATTGTTACTGGTATTAGGCATTTCAAATATGACATGGGTAGCTTGCCAGGTTCTGCCATGTGGGTGGCATACTCTTGTAGTCACCTCTAAATCCAGAATTTATTGATGAACCACGCGCCGGACATATTATTTTAAAGATTAATCCCAAACAAGAACAGATAAATGATTAAGTATGGGAATGGTCAAACAACTTCTCTAATTGTTTCAAATGAGAGCAAACATCAAATTATTTTATTAATATCTCAAAGAACCTAACGTATCAACACATAGTGTTAATTGCTAGGAATATGATTAAGAAATGTAAGAGCTGAGCAGGGTAAGGAAAAGCAAACATCCAAAATGGTGTGGTCAGTAATACGGAATGGGAGAGTACAGTAGTTGGGCACTTTCTAAGTTAAGACACAAACACAAAAAGAAATAGACATGCAGATGCATCAATAGTTCGGGAATGGTTAGGGCACGTTAGGCAGCAAAGTATGGGGGAAGGAAGAGACGAAGAGAAGTATATATCATCCAAAAGAGAGAGGGGACCAGTTTGACAATAACAGTTGGAAGTAGTAATGCGGGACTAGAACTGAATTTGGAAGCAGGTAAAAGAATATGCATGACAACTTATTTTGCAAAACACAATGCACAAAAGGAAAGAGAGAGTGAGAGAGAAGAAAACTGCCTGCTGTACAGGCAGGTGGTGGAAGTGGGTGGGAGGGAAATGGGGCACACTGACTTTGGGAAATGTACACTGGTGGAAGAATGGGTGTTGGAACACTGAATTACTAAAACTCAATCATGAACAACTTTATAGTGGTCTAGTGCATGGTGATTCAATAAAAATAAATTAATTTAAAATCAAGCAAAGGGGAAAAGATCTTTTAGTTCACTGCAGAAAATTTGGACTTTAAACACCAATCCAGAGTTTCCAGCAAATTACCTACATTTTAGAAAATCCTTGCTGGATTGTTGAGATTTATTTTCAGAGATGATGAAGATACCCAGATTTCTCTATACCAAACTCCTCAGAACTTGCTGAGTACTGTGAATCTAATGGAGAGATCTATAGCTAAGGCACTTAGCAATATTTATTTTTACACAGAGAATCGTCTATTAACGTCCCTGAGACATCAGGGAAATGCTGCCCTGGAGAAACACATATAGAGCTCAACAGGCACTTGCTATTTGAGGGCCACCAACTAACTGTCAGTTTTACTGGCTTTATTGTGGATCCACTCCCCAGAGGGTCTTGATGCTCTCATTCCCTCTGCTACGGCTGTAACTGACATATGCAAGTGATGCAAACTTGGTCAATAGAAGCAAAGGAGAACTGTACTGGAAGGAGCTGATATTTAATATATATTTAATATATATTCATATAATATTATAAAGTATGTATATAATATTATATATTTATATTATATATTTTAATTTAATTTTTTTATTTAATTTCATCATCCAACACAAATCCCACAACCAGTGTGTTCCCACCACCAAAGACACTCATTTCCCACCACTCCCTATCCCTAGGCCTGTTCCTTCAGCTGGCACTAATTATTATGCAAAATATATTATGTAATATATTATACATATAATAAGTATATATAATACAATATTATATATTTTCCACTGTCATTCATCTTGGTAAATAAGGATATCTGTAGTAGTTTTGATAATAAGTATAACTTCTTAAAATTTAATCTTACTTTAAACTTTAATCTGAAAACACAATAACATCCCATAATTTGAGCAGAAAAGAAATATACATTGCTTGCTATTATAGAAATGTACATAAGTAAGGACAGTTGAATAAAGAGCACAGCTTTAAACTAATGAACAATATTTAGTTTATATAATTATCTTATGGACAGATAGGAAACAATTTTCACTTATTATAAAGTAATACTTTTAGGATAAAAGTTCACCTGACTGAATAAAGCTTTGCATGAAAGGTATCTGGATTTTATCCGCTAGCACTGCATAGTCCTCTTGCCACACCAAGAAATACTACTGATGACCAAGTCAGGATTCACTTCATTATCACCAGCTTTGGGCAAAGATCAAAACAAGCTAACAAATGAACAATAAACCTTTTTTTTCATTGTTAAGGTTCTCATCTTTAATTCCCTATTTTTCTTTAGTGGGGAGAGTGTGATGGGGCGTTATAGTAAACTGTGCTCAGTGATCACTTCATAGGAAACACTCTGTTGGTCTCTGGGGGCCATATGGAACGCCAGGAATCAAATCTGTGTATGCTGCAGTCAAGCCAAAGGTCTTACCCACTGGACTATCTCTTAAATCCCATTAATTCCATTTGTAAATTAACTTTTAAGAATATTGCCTTGCATGCAGCCGACCTGGGTTCGATCCCCCGCATCCCATATGGTCCCCTGAGCACCGCCAGGAGTAATTCCTGAGTACAGAGCCAGGAGTAACCCTCTGAGCATTGCCGGGTGTGACCCAAAAAGAAAAAAAAAAAGAATATATTCCCCTGAGATTAACTCAATTGTTAATTGTCATTTCATGGTGTGTAATAATAAAATATATTTCAGTAATTTAAAAGGTCAAATCCAGAATTTCCTATCTAGGTATTATTTTTGCTGCTATTATGAAATTACTATTTAATACTAGTTAGGGATGTCAAAATATGCACATGTTTTTGAATAATGTTCCTCCACTTCCACTTTTCTTTCCATCTAAATCAATGTCAGCATGATAAATCATCTGAAAAGATCATTTGAATGTGTGTACTTGATTCTCTTTCTTCTGTATATTCAATAATCAATCATAGAGCTGGTGCGATAGTCCAGTGGGGAGGGCGGTTGCATTGCACACGGTAGACCTGGGTTCGATCACCATCATTCCATATGGTCCCCTGAGCACTGCTAGAAGTAATTCCTGACCAAAGAGCCAGGAGAAACCCCTGGGCATTGCCAGTGTGACACCTCCAAAAAATATCATATTTTTTCAGCCATTTAGAATTACAAATGTGTTCCTAATCAGTCTTTTATACATTTCTTGTCTTACTTTTTATTGATTCTTCATTTTGTTTTTTATTTATGCTGTTACTAGAGTAATATTTCAAAACTTGGCCTCAACACTAATCATACTTTTCTTCTACACAAAATTTTTTTTCCCCCCCGCGGCCTCCCTCTGCCGGGTTTGGGGTTGTCCCCCCCCCCCCCCCCCCCCCCCCCCCCCCCCCCCCCCCCCCCCCCCCCCTACCCCCCCGCCATCAGGCAGAAACCCCCCCCGGGGGCGCCAAAAAAAAAAAAATTCCTTTCCATAACTGTTAAAAATAGTTTAGTTGTTTAGGTGAAAGAGTTTGTAGTATGAACTGAAAGGAATTCTGTGCTTGCCTCTTTAGTTTCATCATAGTCCTCTAGCGACTCTTTGATTTGATCTGCAATCTATTTCCAATTCCTTGCCTCATCACTTTAATACTGTATGACTTTTCACTAAAATAAATAAATAAACAAACAAATAAATAAATAAATTTGCAATAGTCCTCATAAAACTGCCCTCCTGCATGCAATGGGTAAATTTATGTCAATACTCTAAGGCTAAATTAAATTATCAGATCTCTTTCAAGATGATTTTTATTATTGTAACATCATGATACAAGCAGCACACCATGTTAAATGTTCTTCCTTTTGTGCTTCTTAAATTCCTGAGCCTATTTGTACCACAAATTTTAAGAACTATTGTTTATGACTCACCAAAAGATCTTTTAACACCAAGTAAGTAACAGAGTTGTGTTGTTTCTGTGTCTTCTAAACTAGGACACAACTTGTGCATTGGGAGGCATTACCAAAATTTGTGGTTGAATTAATGATAGAATACTATTATTCAAGACTCCTTATATTTCAAAAAATAAGGGCCACATTTATAACATTATCCAAATTAAATGCAAAACATTTGTCAGCTCTTACACTACAACATTCATAGTGGACAAATAGACTCATGCTTCAGGTGTTATTAGTGCACTATTTTTCCTTATTTTGGTGTACTATAAATGAAATATTACAAAATATATTTCCTGGATTCTGCCCCTATTCTCACATTTTTCAAGTTATGTTGCATTTTTTTTCAACTTTATTTGATGTGCTATAAATCCTATCAGGTGAGGTTATTGGTAAACTGAGATTCGCTTAATATTTATAGGTACAACTTGGGTTAGTGAAATATTAGACATGATATACAAAGAAGGTGATGTGGAAAAGTGCAAGGAAGATGCCATTTTTAATCGAATACCTTTCCTGGAATGCAGAAATGAAGACTTGATAAATGGTAATTTCTACATATTTTTAAAATTATTGACATACCGAGGTACAGTTGTGAATAATGGTAGAAAAGATGTTAAGCAAAACTGACAATAAATACTGTTCCACAGAGGAGAACATGTACATTCAAATTTAAATCTAGATAGAACTTATGGCATAACATGTGACTGGAATAGAGGAATTAAAGATAGGTTTTATATGTCTTTGACAGTGGTTAGAAATTTATATTATCTCTTTATGGGTTAAAGATATCACTTTAGCATTAAAGATATCATTAAAGATAGCGTTAAAGATAGCACTTTAACACTAGAAAAATATTTATGGCTACTTCAAGTGTATGTGAAAAAATTATATTCATCACAGATTCTTTTCTAACTTTCAATAATTAGAAGCAGCATAAATATAGAATCACTAACAAGAGAGTAAAATGATTTTATTTTTTAATTTCATGAAATATTTTAAATGCTGCATAAATGCTGCATTCTTGACTAAAATTGCAATTAATTTTCATATTACAAGTCATTTCAGTATAGCAATTAATAAAAAAAGAAAATTGATATAAAAATCTAATTCTTTCTGTAGAACGTTGTAATTCCTAGTTGTATAGATATATTTTTATCAAACTGTTTTTACCAAAATTGGGTAATTACTCAATTTTATAAAATTACCAAAATTGGGTAATGCTTTTTCAAAGGGGTGAAATGTTATTTGTAGTGATTTTTTCTAATTCATTTATTAAATTTGGTTATAATCAGTCTTATTTATTATTGTATGCAGTACAATCTTATTTTTACTTCCATTTTGGCATATTAATAAAGTCCATGTAAATACTAAATTTCTTTTAAATAAGGAGTAAAGCAACTAAAAGAGATGGCATCTCCTAGGCTCGTGAAGACTCATCTGCCACCTAATCTTCTTCCAGCCTCATTTTGGGAAAAGAATTGCAAGGTAACTAAAGTCAACTCAAAAATTTTTGATGATCAATTCAAGTAATAAATTAAACATGTGTATATTCTTATTATTCTTTCTTTTAATTTATAGTAATTTAATCATATAAATTATAGTCAACACAATAGTCTAGATTTCTATTCCAACTCGAAAGGTCATCTTGAAGAAAATAAGTAAAATCTCATTTCAGTTCATTTTTTGTGAAAAAATGTGTTTTTTTAATGTAAAATGAAATAATCTTTTCAAATACTTAATATAATTCTAAAAATAAATACCAATATATGTTATTTGCTTGTGTAGCTATTAATACTTCTGCAGAATTTATTTCTCTCCAAACTGTTGTTTTTGACAACATAAAACAGGAACCTGTGCTAAATAATATCCTGTGCTAACAATATAATAATTAACAAGATAAATGCAAATATGGATTCGATTCATAGACATATCCATTACAGGAAAGGAACAAGTAACAGACTCCTTATGGCAAAGGTAAAGTAAGAGAGAAACTCTAGTGTAGTTATTGTGGGCAGGAAAATACTGAGCAAGTTGCATCTCACTTTATATTTGAGGGCTGCATAGGAGTTAGTCTTTACAGTCTCCAATAAAATATAAGTACATCTGATATCAATTCAGTTTAGCTTGAACTCTGAGTGTACCTAGTAACTGGATCACGAAGGAGATAAACAAATTAGACACTTATACAGGCACTTATAACTGTCATGGAACATTTTCATTCTGTTCTCTGATGATTGAAATTTTCTTGACATACTTGAAATTTTCTGGAATTCATGGTCCAAAATTCTCAATGTTTCATTTTTCTGTTTACTTGTTTCTTTCATAAAAGCAATACTAAATATGTTAAATAGACCTTGCTGGATTTGTGTTTACATAAAAGGCTCTAATTCTAAAACATCATTTGCATATTTTCTAGGAGATGTAATGCTTTTTTAAACTATTTAACCAATTTATTTGTTATTACTTTGGATAATAGGATGTTGGTATCCATTACTTCAGAAATGTACTATACATTTACTATGAAGTGGTTGTGGTAGAGGTAATGGTGATAAAGAAGAGGGAAGTTGCAGGACTTTACTAAAAGAAATGAGTAATTTAAGCCTTCAAACTTAAATCGTTAATGCTCTGACTTGATTCAAAATTTTATTACAAAAGTGGTTAGTTTAAATCAGATAGAGGCAATTGTCAATGAATACTAGAATCTAGAGAATATAAGAATCATGCATATAAATATTAAAATTACACAAATGATGGCATGGGAAACATCACTAGGAAATATCTTTCAAATATTCTATTATGAAGGTAATGACCACATACTGTCACTCGTCACTTGTCTTCCCATCCATTGATTTGCTCGAGCAGGCACCAGTAATGTCTCCATTTGTCCTTGTTGAGTGCTAGTGTAGCCCAAGGGCATCTGCTCACTCTAGGAACATGAAGAGCCTAAAACCATTCGTTCAGGTCATGGGAATGAGGTTTATTATTGTTACTGATTTTGGCATATCGAACACAATACAGTAGCTTGCCAGGCTCTACAGTGCGAGTGGAATACTCTCAGTAGTAGGTAGGCTCTCAGTTCTTGCATTTACTGATGAAATGTGTTGCTGCAAAGCAACCAAGCACAATAGGGAGAGCCAGTAGCAGGTCTACCCCGTGTGTCAGTGTCTCTGGTTCATGGCCAACAGCCCAGAAGCAGTTTGTGGGCAAGTCCACTGGCCTTCCAGATGGGACAGAAATGGGGGAATGGGACTCCAGCTCCATCTCCATGGCCCCCAGTGACTTTAACTCCTGAAACCAGCACACCTGGGCTTGAAATAGACTTCTCTATAGTGTGGGGCTCTAATGAGCCAGGCTCAAGATCTGCTTTTCTCTTGGGTGGCGCCTGATGAGCTATGGAGTCCAGATGTTGAAAATGGCTGCCATCATGGTGCAGGGGTTCCTCTCTCTGGCTTCTTCCGTGGCTCTTTTGGGGTGGCAGGCCAGGGTCAGAACAAGCCCTCCCTCCGGGATGCCTCATGATCAGTCACGCTGGTCAGATTTCTTATCTGACCACAGATTAGAAATAAAATTAGTTGAAAGAAGTATTGGTTGCATATTACAGGAACAGAGTCTTTATGAAGAATTGACAGACACTCAAGGTGCATTATTTATAACATTATGTAGAGCATCTACAGGGTCTTAATGAAAAATTAACTCTTAAGATGCATTATGATCCCAAGTGAATTCCAGATAAATTAGCAATTGTAACTTGAGAAAACTGCAGGTAAAATCATATATTAAGGAAAGAGCTAGATATTCCTCAAATGTAGGTAGAACATAATTCTGGCTTATAGAATAGAACTATCAAAATAGAGATAAGATGAACTAGTGAGGATTTAGGGAGAGAGAGACTTGGTTTATCTTTACCTCCTCTCCCTGTTTAAAATGAAAGAACAAAAAGATTCCTTGAGAGCCTGAAAGCAAGCTACAAAAATGGCTATAGATTTTGGGATATAGAGACGATTCAAAACAGAAGGAAATGCATGAACAATGGATAGGAATAAAAATAATAAAAATTCTGAAGTAAATTTGTGTATATAGTGATAAAGACATGAATTTATTTAGTAGACAGAACTAGGGAGACATTTAAATCTTACTTGGAAAATTCAACATGACCTTGAAAAAATAATGATCATTTCTATGACAATGTTTTCATAGTAATATCCCCTATTAAAATAAAATCAGTTACTGTACAAAATATATGACAAGATTTTTAATAAGTTATATGTATACATACTCCGCATCCGGACTTCCCCCTCATAAGAACTCCACCCAGCAGAACAGCCTATCACAGCCAGGCTCATCGAGATCCACCATGCAGCAGTCTTTTTTTAAATCCGCCCAGGTATGCTGATCCAGAGACTCACAGACATGGGGCAGAGCTGCTACTAGCTCTCCCTGTGCCCAGCCACTCACAAGGCGCCGGGAGGGATGGCGTGTTCTAGCCCTGGCCAGCCACCCCATCAGAGCCTCACAACAAGCCAGACGACCTCCCCACTCCATGAGGGCCTCCATTTTCCACATCTGGACTTCCCCCTCGTCAGAACTCCACCCAACAGACTAGCCTATCACAGCCTGCCTCAAGCAGCCGATTTCGGCAGCGCGGTTCATCAATAAATGCTGGATTTAGAGATGACTACAAGAATATGCTACCGCACGGCAGAGCCTGGCAAGCTACCTGTGTGTTATTTGTTATGCCAAATACCAGTAACAATTATAGAACTCATTCCCATGACCTGATGGAATGGTTTGAGGCTCTTTATGTTCCTGGAGCAAGCATGTGGGTGCCCTTGGGCTCTACTTGCATGAGACAGGACATATGGAGATGTTACTGGTGCCCACTCAAGCAAATCGATGATGAACAGGAAGACAGTGATACAGTGATACAGTGATATTCCACAAATGAATCTCTAGGCTGAACATTGAATGTAAGCAAAGGGATATACATAACTCCTAAATGTATGCATAGAAAACCATGATTACGCAAAAGAAGGAAGAAAGAGCGGATGGAAGAGAGAGAAAGAGAGTGTGTGTGAAAGAGAGAGAGAAGAAAAGTGCTGCCATTGAGGCGGGCTAGTGGGGGAAGTGTAGGATGAACTCTGGGAATATTGGTGGGAAAAGTGCACCGGGGAACAAGTATGGGTGCTGGAACACTGTATGACTGAAACCCAAACATGAACAGCTTTGTTATCCTATGTCTCATGGTGATATAATAAAAAAAATTAAAAGTTGGATGTAGAAACTACAATAAGACCAAAGTAATGACCCTAATCATATCACTAGTCAGTGGACAGTCAAGAGCATCATTTTCCATAGTATTGCTCAGGAGCTTGGGGCATAACTGGACAAAAATGTCTTTTGCAGTATTTTTTTTTCAGCTTTGAGTGTCAATTTGAAGTGATGATCAAGTTTTAAAGCAATTTGTGGATTCTCTTTTGCCAAGAATATTTTCGGATAAATGATTTATATTTTGCAAATGATAGACATTCCTAGTGCCAGTAATAGTAACTTAAATCAGTTGCTATTTCTTTTGCTAATTTGGTGAAATATTCTCTATATATAAAAGGAGAAAATCAACAAGGTATTGGGGATTCTCACTGAGATCAGGATGCATTAAAATAAACCCTCTAGGATGTGAGGGAGATCTGAGACCTCTGTCACCCCAGTGATCACCAGAATTGATTTGACTGATTTGGCTATCTAGGCTAGTGTCCCCTTCCCACCTCACTCTCCTCCATGCAAGTCCCTCCCATGTGCATGCTGGGTGGAAGAGGAATAGATATTTGCAAGAATAGAGACTGACCAGGTCTTTGGTCCAGTGTACAGAAATAAATGTGCTACCCTGTTAGAACCTTCAAACAAGCCCTCAAGGTCCATTAGTAGGAGAATGTAGGAGTGTCAAGCTTCCAGAATTCCAGACACATACAAATTAGACCTTGCATGTGGCAGTCTGCATTTCTAAAAGAAAAAAGTAAATAAAACCTCAAAAAACATTTTTTCAAGATTGCAAATGTTGAAACAAGACTTTCCCTTTATTATTCTGAATAATATAATTATGTAGAGAACAGATCATTGTATGATTTACTGAACTGAATGATTTACCAAATCGTTTATTTCATGGATTTGTTTTCAGTGATGCAATCTAAGCTTCAATTTAGGTTCTTTAATTACATACTTGTAGAGATTTTCTGGCCTATTTTTTTTTGGAGTGTGGGAAATTAGGTAACATCTTGTAATGATCAGGGACTATTGCTAGCTCGTTGCAGAAGGGACCCGTTGGATTGCTGAGGGATAGATCAAATGTGGTGACACAAAAGGAACCAGAGTCAGCTGCATTGCAAGGCAAGCATCTTAATCACTGTATTGTCTCTAGCCTCTCTGTTGCAATTTTTTTATTAGTGCAATTTATGACATAAAGTTAAGCATTGCATGAGAAAATTAAATATAAATTAAAATCTAGAATTCACATTTTAGAATTCTGCAAGTATTGTCATTTCAGATTATAGGTTTATTCTTTTTAGATTTTCCTTCAATAATTATATACTATATTTAAGATTTAAAATTTCCTTTTTCAGATATTTATAAGACTATCTTTCACAAATAATTCAATATTACTTTATCTTTTTAGATTATCTATCTTTGCCGGAATGCAAAAGATGTGGCTGTTTCTTATTATTACTTCTTTAAAATGGTGCCTATTCATCCAAATCCTGGAACTTTTCCAGAGTTTGTGGAGAAATTTATGGATGGGCTGGGTAAGTTCCTTCCTTCCTTCCTTCCTTCCTTCCTTCCTTCCTTCCTTCCTTCCTTCCTTCCTTCCTTCCTTCCTTCCTTCCTTCCTTCCTTTCCTTCCTTCCTTCCTTCCTTCCTTCCTTCCTTCCTTCCTTCCTTCCTTCCTTCCTTCCTTCCTTCCTTCCTTCCTTCCTTCCTTCCTTCCTTCCTTCCTTCCTTCCTTCCTTCCTTCCTTCCTTCCTTCCTTCCTTCCTTCCTTCCTTCCTTCCTTCCTTCCTTCCTTCTTCCTTCCCTTCCTTCCCTTCCTTCTCTACATCCAGTAATGTTTGAATGTTACAGGAACTTTAAGAGGAGGTGATAGTCTCTCTGCTTGGTGCCTGGGGAACCAGGTGATGGCATTGGACTTGAAGCCTTTTACACAAGCATGAGGTCCAGCCTCTTGAGAAATTTCCCTAGTTTAAGCTATGTTCTTAACAACTCTTTATAAGAAAAATTTAAAGATCAATTATGAAAGATAAGCAGCATCTATGAGAGGGAAAGCTTTCTAATCTTCAATTAAAACAGGAGTTCTAGAAACCCTTGAAAATTACAGAATTTCCAGTTGCATAAGGCAAATGCTATAGACCTTTCATTTCAATACTTAAAAACAAATTTATAGACATTTTAGTGTTTGGCACTCTGACATTTTTCCTCCTATGATAGAACTTCAGTGCCCATTTATTTCTCTGGTCTTTATTCTACTTTACATTTAAAGAAAAAGTATTTTACAATATACCATTGAAACTCCATTAACACAAGCAAAAGGGAATAGAGGAGAGTGATTTTCCACATATTCTTTCCCAAATTTTCAGTTGATTTTGGGGAGAGATATCACAATGCAGTATGAATGTATACAAACATTTTATTCATCACACCCAGTGCACAGTCTAAATATTTGGTCTAGATTCATCAGAACCATACAAGGTTATCTTGAACAAAAAATACAAAAAATTTACTTATGCAGTTAACTTCAGACTAAAGCAGCTGATTAAATATATAATCAGCTTCAAGAAAGAATTGAGAATGATATTGGATTACCATAGAAGGACGTTTGATATTATTGAAATAATTGTTAAATAATTGACTCCATGAAGGTAAGGCATGCATACTTTCTGTTTGTGTCACATTTTAGGAAAACTATTGTGATCTAGTACAGGAACCAGCACAGTAGGGCAGAGTGCTTGTAAACGGCCATCTGGACACTGCATGCAGTTCCTAGAGCATCATCATGTGCTTATCTCTGAGCACAGATCCAAGAGTAAGCCTTGAGCACTGCTAGGTTTATCTCTAAAACTAAGGAAAAATAGTAGAAGAAATATTATCTGCCTTAATGCAAGGAAGATAAAGATAAAGATAATACTGTACCTCTAAAATAGGAATAGATACTATAAATATCTTACTTAACTTTGCCAAAAAGATAAAGAATAATTAACCAGAGAGGAAAAAATGGGTTTTTATTTTTAAACAAGGACTTAATGCAAAGCAGAAGTTCAACATTTTCACTGTTGTATCATTGTCCTTTTTGGCATTTTTTAATTTTTGTTTTTTAAATATTTTAGTTTTGTTTCAAATTTCTTTCTTTTTTTTTTTTTTTTTTTTGGTGGGACCATACCCTGCCTTGCTCAAGGTTTGTTCCTGAATCTGTGCTCAGAGTTCACTCCTGGTTGTGTTCAGAGGACCACATTGCAGTTATGACTACTGAATCATATTTAGACATTAGTAAGGCAAGACATTAAACTGTCTACTATCTCTTTTGCTCTGGGTAAAATATTTGGGTATAAAGACAGAAAGACAAAGGGATTGACTCCACTTGATATTAGTTTTTATAATGAGGATGACAGTAAGAATCTGTAACATCTCTTATTATATCCTGAAATTTGTATTTTAAAACTGTATTATTACTAGTTTTCATTGCCAAAGCTAGTTTGTAAGTGAAAAATTTGAGATTAAATATACTTATGATGCTAGAATGTTGAAAGTTCCATTAATTTGATTATCTCTTTACTAGGAACTTGATTTTGCACACTTACTTTAACATACACAGACAAACTTATAGACCTACTCATTTCAAAAACACCAACAAGGTATACAACAATTTGACCCCATGCTTACTTTTTCTCTGTATCACAAATTGTGTCATACTTAAAATGTTGAGCATATATTTTTGTGTGAATTATTCCACATAATTTGATTTTATAGTCTCAAAAAGATATTTGCATAGGATGTACAGTTGATCTTAGTTTTCATTTCCTAATAATTTATTTATATATAGTTTTTGAATAGCAATGTTAACATCATCTTCAAATTGTATAAAGTTGACACTATGCTCTTATTTCTATTTTTAGTTCCATATGGTTCTTGGTATAATCATGCAAAATCATGGTGGGAAAAGAGAAATAATTCACGAATCCTATTTATTTTCTATGAAGACCTAAAAGAGGTGAGAAACTGAAAAAATATATTTTGATTAAACTGTTTATGGATCACTCTCTATTTCTGTCATTAATGATCATGATTATTTTCCTACATTTACATCAGTAAGCATTTAAAAACAATTAAGTGATTTTTATTGTTTATATTTTCAAAGTAAAAAAAAGAATAATTCATATTAAATTATGTATAGAAACGATATTTAGTAGAATAAAGACATTTGAAACATTTTATGAATTAACATATAGTACAGCAATTTTACATGGAAATATATGAGAGCAAAAAAAGAAAAAGTAAAAGAAAATGTATTCTAAGCCAAATTATAATAGTCAAGAAAATAATCCCATTGAAGGTCATAATTAAGCTGAAACTTGTAATTTGTTGAGTATAGGAGTTGATAATGACATTGTAAGTGAAGAAATTACAGACCAGTTAATATTATAATTGCTGGATAATAAGAGCACTATAAGTGTCCTAAAACAGGAATTTGTGTTTTGTGTACAGTTGATATTTTGTGGTGAGACTTTTATATGTTTTCTAAATATCTCTAGTTCTTTTGCCTCATAACAATTATATGTCAATATACTACAAGAAAGGGAAAAACTGAATGAATATTATACTCATCAAAAATCTGTCACACAGTGAGCCGGAGCGATAGCCCACGCGGGTAGGGCGTTCGCTTTGCACGCAGCCGGCCTGTGCCGCTCCGGTTCGATCCCCGCCATCTCATATGGTCCCCGAGCACCGCCAGGAGGAATTCCCTGAGTGCAGAGCCTGTAGAACCCTGAGCATCGCCAGGTGTGACCCAAAAAAAACAAAAAAAAAAAAAAAATCTGTCAAACAAGACTGTAGTCTTAATTCCCCCTTTTTTTTTCTTTTTTGGTCATACCCGGCAATGCTCAGGGGTTACCCCTGGCTCTGCACTCAGGGAATTACTCCTGGCGTGCTCAGGGGACCATAATGGGATGCAGGGGATCGAACCCCGGCGGCACAGGCCGGCCACATGCAAGGCAAAAGCCCTGCCCGCTGGATCATCGCTCAGCCCCTATTCCCATTCCTGAGGTCATTCAAATCTCAACTTAAAATATATAATCCTTTACTCTTTAGGCTACCCTAACTCTCACCTTTGGGAAGCCAATACTTTCCCTTTAATGCATAGTATTCTTGCTCACTCTAGATTCCCTCTCATACTTCCTAAATAAAACCATCATACTTTGAAAAAGTAAAACTGAATATAGTCTTTGAGCATGTATTTTAATATTTATCATAATATTTAATTGTACATGCACTATACACATCAAGGAGAAAGGTGTTTTATAAATATTTTATTTAACAATAAACAATCTGAGGTTTCATTCAATGATAGAAATTTGAAGTTCTTGAAAAACAGAAACTAGAGGCCAGAAAGAATGGCATTATAGCAGGCAGGAAATTTGCCTTGCAAGCTGCTAACCCAAGTTCAATTTCTGGCATCCCATATTAACCCAAGCCTTGCTAGCAGTGATCCCTAAAAAGAGCCAGGAGTAATCCCTGAGCACTGCCTGGTGTGAGCATCCTCTAACCACCATCCTCTAACAACCTCTAACCATCATCTAACCATCCTCTAACACTCGACAGAACAAAAATAAAAATATAATAACAAAAGGTAGTTGACTTCAGGTTAGAACAGAGTTTAAGGATTATATGTTGTACAACCATATGCAACCCCCTGCTCAATCACTGGCACCACATGGCCATCAAGCACCACCGGGGTGGCCCAGTGGCTCCATCACCACAGAGTTCCAGAGTACTGCACCATCATTAGTTCTTAACTTTCAGACTTCTGGTCCAATCAGCATATAATCATGACAGTGAGTCTCCCCAGGTTTCCAGAGCACTGGTTGAGAGCGAAATCTAAGAAAATTAACTTCCCCGGAAGTGCTTTTCCTTATTAGCAGTCAAATTTCAGCATTTGTAGGGAATGGGGAAGAGGGATGGGAACATCCAATGGTAACTAGAGCTGACACCTGGCTCCATGCTCGGGATTTACGTGGCAGTGCTCAGGGTGCACTCCGCTGTGCTGGGACTTGCTTGAGGATGACTGCAGGAAAAGCAGCACCCCAACTCCTTATCTTCTTTCAGACCCTCTGTCTCTTTTCTCTGAATCCAAAGAACAATTTACTCATCTCTGACAATTTCAGTCTTCAACTAAATTTTTTCCCTTCAGGATATCAGAAAGGAAGTGATAAAACTGATACAGTTTCTGGGAAAGAAACCCTCAGAAGAGCTAGTAGAGAAGATTATAAAGCATACTTCATTCCAGGAGATGAAGAACAATCCAACTACCAATTACACAATGCTCCCGGAAGAAATGATGAACCAAAAAATATCTCCCTTCATGAGAAAAGGTGGTAAAACGTATCTCCATTTGCCTCAAATGCCACGAGAAAACGACTAGTCAGTGATGACAAATACTTACTGAAACATTTTAATACCAGTGAAATCAGCTTGTTTTAGCCAAATCTGTTTCATAAGTAAATAAGCTTTTGTATTATCTGTGCTTTTGAGGTATAAAATGCTACTGCACTACTACTATGACTACACAGAATTGCTGTTGGTTTTTTTAATGTATTATATTAATTAACTACTAGCATCCCAGAGTTGACTCACAGCATTAGATAGAACACATGTCTCTCTATTAAAATATCAGGTTTAATTCAAAGCATCACTGTATGAACAATGAAGAAGGAGAAGGAAAAGAGAAGACAGAATTACCAGTAGATATCCAAGAATTAATAATATACCACTAAAATTCATTAGTAAAATTTATATAATCTACAGATTATACCAATATCTGTATAATAATTATTTTGTTGGGCTCATGCAGTAACACAGCTCCTAGGGCATTTGCCTTGCCAATGACTGACCCAGGTTTAATCTTTGGCATCCCATACAGTACTATGAGCACCAATAGGAGTAATTCCTTAGTGCAGAGCTAGGAGTAACATTTGAGCTTCATTGGGTATAACCCAAAAAGTAAAAAAAAGAAATTCTATAATTAATAATTTTAAAATTAACATTCTTCTTTTGGAGATATCTCCTATTAGTATCTCATTTTGATGAGGAAAAACTACTTCAAAAATTAGATTTTCCATGATTCAATGGAAGAATTTTTTCAAGACCAAGTTTAAAGTATCCTTATTCATAAGCCATATGCAATTCTTGGTATATCAATTATGCTTCATCAACCTGCTAAAACATCACATCAAAGTACAACTTACAGTACACTTGTGTTTATTAACAATGTAGAAATATAGCTAGGAGTTCAGAGAGACCGTACACTGGGTAGGATGTTTGCCTTGGACTCAGTCAACCGGGTTTGATTCCCAACATTCCATATAGACTCCTGAGCCCTGGAAGAGTGATTCCTGAGTGCAAAGCAGGAGAAACTCCTGAGAATTTCTGAGTTTTGCTTCAAAACAAACTAACAAGACATAGAAACAGATAATTTACTATTTTGGAACAGGTGTGAAATAAAGATACATTCAGTTTATATATCTAGACATACAGGACATACAGAACAATTGGACATCTGGAATTACTGATAGGTGAGAAAACATTCTGCACATTTATGGATGTTTTGTTTACCTTAAGAAAATGTTGAAGGGCCAGAAGCGATAGCACAGCGGGTAGGACGTTGCCTTGCATGCGGTCCACCCTGATTTGTTCCTCTGCATCCCATATGGTCCCGAGCCAGGAGTAATTCCTGAGCGGAGTCAGGAGTAACTCCTGATCATGGTTGTGGGTGGCCAAAAAAAAAAAAAAAAGAAAGAAACAAAAATGTTGTTCTTTTGAACCAAACCACCAGCAAAGAGTTTGGTGAAATCTTTTAATTACAAGAATCATATATATATATATATATATATATATATATATATATATATATATATGTAGTTGAATAAAAGCAGGTGGGACCAAAAGTGAATTTAAGGATTGCATTCAAATTTACCCTTAAATTATTGCTAGAATCATTTTCATAATTCTCATATATGTGTATGAATAATCACAGGACTAGATAAGGATATATCTACTGAGGAGTCCACTTGTATTTTTTTTTTTTTGGGTCACACCCAGTGATGCTCAGGGGGGTTACTCCTGGCTCTTTGTTCAGGAATCACTCCTAGCAGTGCCTGGGGACCATATGGGATGCCAGGAATCGAAACCAGGTCGGACGTGTGCAAGGCAAACTCCTTACCCACTGTGTTCCGGCCCCCACATGTATTTTTAAAGGAACTAAAGTTAAGATAAACACCATACTTTTATTGGGTTATTTTATGGTCTATCAGCAGAAGATAACAGATTTTGAGTAATATATTTTTTTGTGAAAGTTTAGATCTCTTTGGAATAATTGTAAGTAAACTACCTATTAATTTAAAATTACTGAGATAGCGCCACACTTTCAAATAGGACTGAATGTAGTAGAGAGCAAAGGAGGAGACCCTGCTAGATAAATATAATAACCAAAGAAGGAAATGTTTAAGAATTTATCTTTCCATAACAGCAAAAATGTAAAAGAGAAAATGCATATCGGAAATCATAAATGTAAATTAAAGTTTATAATTCATTCTTGACAATATCTAGATTTAAGCTTCTATACCATTGTCATTCATCAGGTTATAGAAAAGTAGACAAAGAAAATGCAATTGTTGAGATAAAAATAAGCGAAATATTTTAAATATTTAAAATTATAAAATAATTTGTATGCAATATACATGGGAGTGTCATGTGGACATTTTTATTGACAGCATTTGTTTTTATTAGACTATTATTGGAATGAAATTCGAATTTAGTTCCTTAGATTTTTTAAAGCATTATTATTATCTTAGGATTTACAATACTTGAGGTAAAATTATAGAAGAAAATCTTATAAAAGAGGAGAAGAACTGGAAAGAGAAAATTGCTTCATTTTCTTTTGATTCTTAATAACAAAACAACTCCTTTTGCAAGAGTTTTATAAATATATAATTATGTTATATATCAGTTTTTGTATATACAATTTAATGCATATAATTTATATAATAACATAAATTAATGCATATATAAAATAAAATGTGTCATATACATTATATATTTAATACTGAAACTGAGGATACTAAAATGAATAAGACTACTATCAATGAAAGTGACAAGTTTTTCAATATTATTTCTCAGTAGAAGATATAGTATTTATTATAGTTCTTTTTTGCAGGAATTTCCGGAGACTGGAAAAATCACTTTACAGTAGCTCTGAATGAAAAATTTGATGAGCACTATGAAAAAGCAAATGAAGGGATCCACACTGAAACTTCGAACTGAAATCTAGGAACCCTGATTTTTATTTATACATATGAGATTCTGGCTTTGGTCTTTAATTTCTTTAAACAGTGGTCTGACTCTTACTGATACATCTGAGATTCTGGCTTTCTTCTTTTATTTCAATTTTTTATGTCCACCACTTATTTTAGATAAACTAATCATTTCTCTAAATTAGAACTATTCTTCACCATAAAATTTTTCACTGCCTCCCATCCAAGTACTAAGGTTAGTTAAGACAGAGAAGGGAACCATGTGCTAATAATCATCAAAAATGATAATACCAGTCTAGAACTGAGCACTGAATATAGGCAAAAAAGATACATGATAACCTCTAAATGTATATATTGAAATCCGCAATGTGTAAAAGAAGGAATAGAGAATGAGAGAGAGAGAAAGAAAGAGAGAAAAGAGATAAGGAACATACCATAGAGGCAGGCTAGGGGAGGGGGAGGGAATCGGGAACATTGATACTGGGAAATGGGCACTGGTGGAGGGATAGGTGCTGGAACACTGTATGACCAAAATCCAAAAATGAACATCTTTGTAATTGTATATCTGATGTTGATATAATAAAATATTTAAAATTTTTTTCACTGAGGTGCTTTAGAAGAATATTGCCTCTAAAGTTATTACCATTTAGTTGAATACTACCAACTAAATGGTAAAATTTTAAGAGACTTGATATGACTTAATTTATACTCTTTGGAGAAAAGTCAAAATTCTTCAGCATTCAGTTTTCCAATGAAATTATGCTTTAATGCATAACATAGTTATGTAGTATACCAAAATTACAATGTGAAAACTATGATTTTGGATGGAATGTGAAACAGAATCTCAATCTCTGAAAGCAAAAGTTACCACTTTCATTATAACTATCTATTATCTCTATTGTTTATTATATTTTAATAGTATTTAAGTTGAAATTTATTTAAAAGTCATAATTTTGAGGACTAGAGCAATAACACAGCAGGTAGAGGCTGCACATGGCTGACCCAAATTTGAGCTTGGATATCCCATATGGCTCCCTGAGCACTACCAATACATATAGGTATGAATATATGCTCAATAAAGTGCAATAACAGGAAAAATGGGTGAATATTCCATACAGAAGAATTTTAACCAATTATATAGTTGTAACGTAAATTCCCATCATTGAAATGTGGTATTCACAGAGTAACCTTCAATAGAAATAACAGATGCAGCAGAAAGGATGTAATAACAAATGTGGTAGAAAGGTTTGGAAAAAGGATGCACAATTTTATGGGAGAGAGACATGACAAACACTACCCCAACCAATTGATCAAGACGTGTTACAAGTAGACATCCTGGGTATGTAATAAAAATATCAATTTTTCTTATTGGTCCTTCTCCTACAAGCCTATGACCATAAAAGACATCATCTAACTCCAAGTTCAAAGGCAACATAGAAAATATTTAACCAGAACAGCTCAGTTTTGTTAAAATCATCAAAAATAAGTAGAGTTTAGAAACTGTCAGGAGGTGTCTTGTGAGACATGATACCTAACTGTAATATGGTATTCTATAGAGATTTTGGAATAGGAAGTTATAACATTCTAATAAGATTTATTAAAGAACACTAATATTAGTTAACACATATAAAATGTAGCATAGTTGTATAAGATTTCAAAAAATATGGAAAGAGAACCATTAACATACAGAGCCACTTTGAAGTATTCCACATCTATGCTTTTACTTAAAGAATGTAGACAGTAAATAATTCCAAACAAACAGACTATATGGCAAGCATTTCACTATTTGTCAATAATTGAAAGTTTCCCAATATACAGTAACATTTATGTCAATAAATCTGTCACTTTGCTAAACCATGCTAAATACAAGAGACATAGAGATAGTATAATGGCTCTGGACTGTGGACTTGCTTTAAGCATCTGGGCCAGGTTTGATCCTTGGTAGCACATAAGGACTCTCAAGCAAAGTCAGAACCAGGTGTAAGCCCTGCACATGAGGAGTGGTACCTGAGCACAGAGTCAATAGTATTTCTAGCACAGTCTGGTGCAGCAAAACAAAAATTATCAATTTTTTAATTAATATATTTCAAATTTTGGTCTAGAGTTATAGTTTGTAACACCCTAAATTCTAGGTAAAAAAAAATTCTCTTCTTGTCTGAAAAATTCTGCGAATGGAGGTGGAGAGATAGGATAGATAGTCTTTAGTTTCCGTACACCAAGTGCCATTTAATCCCCAGAACCACTTTTGCCACCAATGTACAACCTTGAGCACAGGACCATAAGTAGACCCTGAACACAGTCAGGTTTGGCCCAAAAAGCTGAAAGAAAAAAAATTTAAAACCCTAGGAATGCTCAAAGTATGTATTTATGCTGAACTTAAATTCTCTTCAGTGACTGTCAGTATATATACACAAATATACATATATATATATAGTCAAATTGCTAGAAGCAAATCTCTTGGTTTCTATTACTACTGCAGGCAAATGGTAGATGTCAAATTTTTCATCTACAGTGTATGCTTTTTTGCATGCTTGCTTTGGGGGAGCCACATACAGGAGGAGAAATTGATCCTGCTACGTGCTCGAGGGTTGCTACGTGCTTGGGGGTTGCGTGCAGTCCTGCCTAGGATCCGTATGGTGCCAGGTGTCCAGCATGAGCTCAGTTAACTGGTCTGTTAACTCTATGAGTTAATATTTAACTCACATTCAACATCAAATCTTTTAACACAAATACTAGAGTTTCAGTTGGCCTACTGTGGGGATTTTTTTTTCCTTAGTCAAAGAAAAAGAAATAGCTCCCCCATTACCACCACCAAACTGCTCTATAGAGTTAATACTTAACTGGTATTCAGCATCACATCTTTTACACAAATATTAGAATAGTTCCTATTGTGAGAATTTTCTCTCTTTAGCTAGATGGATATGGAGATTATCATGCTAAGTGAAATGAGTCAGAGAGAGACAAATATAGAATTACTACATTCATCTGTGACATATAAAAAAAGCATAATATGGGATTAACATTATGGAGTTCTGACCTCCATCGACAACTGAGAGTCAGGGATGCTGTCTCGTTTCCCAAGGCATTGAAAATCAGATGGGCTGGACATGTAATGCGACTTTTAGATGAAGGCTGAACTAAATTTCCGACTGGATTCCACAGGACGTCAAAAGAGCACATGGCCACCCACCTACAAGATGGTTAGACTTCTTTGTCAAGATTCTGAATGAACGGTTTGAGGCTCTTCATATTCCTGAGCAAGCAGATGCCATCGGGGCTACACTGGCACTTGACAGGGACAAATGGAAATGTTACTGGTGCCCACTCAAGCAAAGTGATGAATAATGCTATGTCGAGTGATTAAGTGATGGGAATAATACCCACAAACAGTAAAGCAAGGGTCATGAGGACTGGCCCACAGACAGAAGCTTGCCACAAGTGGGTGGGGAGAGGGCATTATTACATAAAAGGAACCACAATGATAGTTGGGAATTATCTCTCTGGACAAGAGCTGATTGTGGAAAGAAGGTAAAGAAATATGCCTGATACAGGATCATGAGGAACATCATAGGTTCCTCTCAGTACCTATATTATAAACCCTAATGCCATAAAGAAACAGAAAGAAATAGGAAAAGCACCTGTTGTAGAGGCAGGCGGGAGCCAGGGATGGGGGTGAAGCAAGTGGACAGGGTGGCAGGAGACAACCTGGGATCACTGGTGGTGGGAAATGTTCACTGTGAAGGGATGGGTATTTGAACATTGTATGACTGAAGCCCAATCATGAACTTACTAGTAACTATCTCACAGTGATTGGATTTAAAAAAGAATGAAGCAGACTTGATATACATATATATGGATATATATAATGTCAGTTTCTTTACCATTTTTTGTTTTTTTTTACTATTCCATTTCTGATTGTTTTATTAATGTATATAGATACATTATATACATTAATGTATCTACATTAATCCATATTAATATACATTAATGTATATAGATGCACATGACCATATACACACTTATGGTGATGCATTGCTTAATAATGTCTCAGTGAAAGATGAGTAATATACACAAACAGTGGTTGTACCATAAATACATTCTTGGGTTTTTTTTTGGTTTTTTTTTTTTTGCTTTTTTGGGTCACACCCGGCAATGTTCGGGGTTTCTCCTGGCTCTGCACTCAGGAATTACTCCTGGCGGTGCTGGGAGACCATATGGGATGCCAGGGATGGAACCATGCCTGCACAGGCCAACCTCGTGCAAGGCAAATGCCCTGCCTGCTGGGCTATCACCCGGCCCCACATTCTTGTTTTCTAAAGTGGATGATAATGCTAGCCTGTGAATGCAGATTCCCCAAAACTTTAAGTCATTTATTTTTCCTATGCAGGGGATGATAGGTCAAGTAAGTTTTGGAACCTCTATGCTAAAAATATATAGTGTAAAAAATAAACCTAAAAGTGAAGTCACTATTTCAATCTAAGAAATAGAACATTATCCATGCTTTCAATGCATCCTGGCACACCACAAAGCCACCTTTAAATACCCTGCTTTGTGTGATAGCTCAAGCAATGGAGTGGCTAGCAACCTTCATGATCCCCGAGTACTACAGCCTAAGCACTTCATCAGCAGCCTGGCTGACAGTAGAATTTCCAAAACCTGGGTGTGACCCTTGTACAAAAATAATATAAAAATAGCCACAGGTGATATAAACAAATGTGGTGGATACTATGTTTTTCATTTCCTGGTTTTTCTCTGTCTTCTCAGGCTTTCAGTTTATCTATTCAGCATATTTTTTAGATTGGCATGTTTAATCAAAGATAAAATTCTACTCAGTGTACTGTTTTGTGAGATTTCATTGTGGAAATAAAATATATATGGATTTATCTCTGCATAAGAAAATTTGTGATTAGAATTTAATAAATTTTCAGGACAGAAAACAAATTAAATATTTTAATATGTAAATATGGCCTACTTGGAATTTATTGTAACATTTTATTGCTTTCTTATTTGGGGGCAGAACACTACTACAGCGAGGAGCACTTTTGCCTTGCACACAGTCAACCTGGGTTTGATCCCTGACATTCCATAGTGCTCCCAGAGTAACCACACGAGTAATTACTGAGTGCAGAACCAGAAGTAATCCCTGAGCATCACTGGGTGTGACCCAGAAAGCAAAACAAAAGTCTTATTATAACAATGCATTCATATTATGAATGTTATATATTATAGTTATATTACTTTATTATAGCAATTTATTATAAAATGATCTGTTACAAATATCCATTCTGTACAGAATATTTAGTACTTGTTTCAAGTTTTTTCTGATTTTATTATGTTCATTATTTTTCTCATTATAGGAAAAAATGTAATTATGGAATGCTTTATGTAGGGAGTAGGGAGCAAGAGGTATTTGGACCAAACCTACCTGTGCTCAGGACTTACTTCAGGATCCATACTCAGGGTTCTGTTTATTCCTGCAAGTTTATTCCTTAGATTGTATCATGCAAGTCCAGAAGTTGAACCTAGGCAGAACACTTAAAAGCAAGAACCTTACTCACTGTACTCTTTCCATCCTCTGGGGTAGACATTAACTAAATTATGGTAGCACTAATTCCATTCTATATACAAATAAAATTATGTTAGAGTCTTGGAATTTATATAATGGTGCATTTGTTGTACATAAAATATAAAGAATAAAACAAAGCTGTCTTATGAAGGTTTACTCCACAACTCTATGGACAGACCTTCCATGAAAAGAAAGGATGTCATCTGTCAATGGACAGACATTTTTCAACAGTTGCACAAGTCAAACACTTTTAAGTTTAGTTCTTTAGTCCTCCTTTAGATGCTGGAGGTGCTAACTAACAATTTCACTGTAATATTGCAAAAGACTATGAATGAGAACTACCCCGACTATTTTCAAATTCAGAACCATGTGTGATATTATGAATGATTGTTGTTTATAGCTACCACATGTGGGGGCAATTTGCTACACTACAATAGCTAGTTTACTTCTTACATTTAACATGCCTCTATTTTCTTTTACGGAATTGGAGACATCTTCCAGGTAAATTGTAATATAGTGATTCATAATTTAGGTTCATTAGAGAAAGCTGAGGAAATATGTCACAATGAAAATAATAAATTAAGTGGTAATATCCATGAAGTTTGATCGAAACTCTTAGTTCACTTAAATTGACCTGTTGGGAAAGAGCTATGGAAACGATCAATTTAAATTTACTCTCCCTCCTTCAGATTTCCTGCCAAATGGTCACAATCATCTACTTTAATGTCCCAAGGAAAAAGCACAAAATAGGAAACATGTAGAGAATGATTCTGGAGAGTTGGACTCAATGTGTCTAGAATAATAACTTTCTATAAGAATAAAAATTTCAGTTATTCTCTAAAAAGTTATTCTCTAAAAATTCATGAGAAAGTATGCTTTTCTGAAAGAGAATATCACATATATGGACTTCAACCTAAAATGGCTCTGAGGAAACTGAACTGAAGGGCAAGATTTAGTTTCTTTTCTAGTTTTCTATAAATATTTCTTTATATATAAATATTTCTTCTCGAAGTTTCTATAAATATTCTAGATTTAGAGTATTAAGGTAAATCATGTTCTAGATATGTACTTCATAGTCTTAATATGTATTTAGGCAATTTATTTTCTCTCCATGGTCAAGAGAATCACATTTTTCAGATGCCAAGCCTAGTTCATATTCATGGGCTCTTTGATTCAATATATCAGAAAAAAATAAGACACTTTCCGTTAATATTTAACAATTTGATCATCATGCTAAATCTATTTTAGCATTTATTGGAATAGACATATTGGAATATGTCTATTCCAATAGACACCATGTGTTTCTTCCTAGTGCAAAATACTGAATTGTCTCAGTTGACTAACATGTAAAAAGTGACACTTTACCTAGAAGATTGTTTAGAGAAGAGTGTTGTAACTCACCATGGAACCATTAAGCAATTGTATTAGAAATTATTAAAATGTTGATACGGTCTCAAACATGGCTGGGGAAGCTGGAACTCTGCTCTCCCCAGGCTCAGCTGACCATGGGGCTCCCAGGAAGACAGATGGGTTTTGGGAGTGGGCCCATTACCTCTGGGTGGTCCTGGAAGCAGCCGGATGAGACTCGTTCACCACACTAGCCGCCTCCTTCGCTGTCCGGATGCTGGGATGCTACCTCAAGACCAGATTAACAGAGCAAAATGAGTTCGAGCCCAGGCAGGCAGCTCCCAGAAGCGGGAATCACTGGGAATTCATCAGCTGGAGCCAGAGGTCGGCCCCTTCCCCCCTCCATTTTGTCGAGCCTGGTGGCCCCACCCAGGAGCTGCCCTGGGGCGACCAGCCATAGCATGCAGTCTCAAACGCGGCTGGGGAAGCTGGAACTCGGCTCTTCCCCAGGCTCAGCTGACCATGGGGCTCCCAGGAGGACAGATGAGTTTTGGGAGTGGGCTCATCACCTCTGGGGGTCCCAGAAGCAGCCGGATGAGACTCGCCCACCACACTAGCTGCCACCTTCGCTCTCCAGATGCTGACCATGAGGCCCTTAAGTCCTCGGCTTGTGGCCGCAAGGTCCATCAAACTAGTGGAAACAGTTATGTCCTTTAATGTACTGCATTCTACGATGTGTAGGAAAGTTAGGCGGGAGGGAGAGATAGAGAGAAGAGAAAAGACATACAGAACCCGCCAAGTAGTTGAGGGTGTGGGAGGGGGAGGGAGGTGGGGACATTGGTGATGGGAGATGGGTTTGGGTGGAGGGATGGGTGTTGGAACACTGTAGAACCAAAACTCTACATGAGCATCTTGCAATTCTATGTCTAAAAGTGGTGTAATAAAATTTGGGAAAAAAAATAAAAAATAATAAACCTTTGCTGCCTTTTAAAAAAAATTAATAAGTAAAATGTTGATACATTTTAAGAATTCTATTTTTTGAATCGAGATTGATTGCCTTCTACATTACATGTTATTCAATGTGATGGACTACTTCTGTTTTATCACTGTTGTAAAGTCTGAGATGTTACTGTAGGAATTCCAGAATTTTTATTGGATGATATAGTTGGATTTAAATTTTATTTATTTTTATTTCAATTTAATAATTATTTATTATAACACCATGAGATAGACATTTATAATGTTGTTCATGATTGGGTTTCAGTCATTTAATGTTGCAGCACTGATCCCTCACCAGTGCAGTGGAGTTAAATTTTAAACTGGGTAGCAGCCCTGGGGCTTACTGCCAGGGCCTCCATAAGTACAGGGAGATGGAGGAACATACCCTTACCCACTCTGCAAAAAGCATAGTGATTTCAGTCAGAAACCCATATACCTAAGCTTTTCAATAGATTGATTTCTGGATGAGGCTCATCCAAGCAGTAGAGTCTGCCTGGGAGCATGGCAGTGATTGTGTACTGTAGATGTTTGCTGCTGCCAAGACCATGTAAAATCTTTTCTATCCTAAATCAAAGAACTATCACAATAATGTGAAGTTCCTAGAAATTCTAACTTCTAAAGAATTTGAAAATAATTGTTTTTAAGTTTTTCTTTTGATTTGGCATTCCTGGAGATGCTCAGATTTTAGTTCTATTTCAGCACTCAAGGATCACCCCTGGTGAGGCTCAGGGAACCCAGTGTCCCTTCATACCTTTTATGAAGATAAAATCATGGTCAACTCTGTACAAAACAAGTTCATTATCATGCAATTGTTCTAGCCTTATAAATCTTATTTTGTTCGGGGATCACAACAGTCAGTGCTCAAGGCTTAAGCAGTATTTCTGTCTCAGGTCTCTCTCTGCCAGGAAGGAGGCACCATGTTGGGTACCCGGGCTCGAACCTGGGTAGACTGCATGCAAGGCAATTGCCAACCCACAGTGCTATCACTCCATCCTGGTCCATATATTTTCATATATGTATCACTGTATCACTGTCTTCCCATTGATCGCCGATTTGCTCGAGCGGGCACCAGTAACATCTCCATATGACCTGTCTCATGCAAGTAGAGCCCAAGGGCACCTGCTTGCTCCAGGAACATAAAGATCCTCAAACCATTCCATCAGGTCATGGGAATGAGGTCTATTTTTCCTAAAACAATATATCAGTAATTTCTTTTTATTTTTTTAAATTAATTTTATTATTTAAAATTAATTTTATTATTTAAATTAATTTTATTATTTAAAATTAATTTAAATAATGAGATATCACTTGTATCACTTGTCTGCCAATTGTTAATCAGTTTGCTCAGCAGATACCAGTAACATCTCCATATGTCCTATTGTGCTTGTGTAGCCAAAAGACATCTGCTTGCTCCAGGAACACAAAGAGCCTCAAACCATTCCTTCAGGTCATGGGAATGAGGTCTATAATTGTTACTGGTATTTGGCATATCAAATATGCCGAATTTTATATACGACATGGGTAGCTTGCCAAACTCTGCAGTGCAGTGGTATATGCACAGTAGTAGGCTCTCATCTTGTGCATTTACTGATGAACCGCAACAGGGAGACATTGGCTTTTCTCTTGGGTAGAGCTCTAGAGAGCAGTGGAGTCTGGATGTTGAAAATGACTGCCCTCATGATGTGGTGGTTCCTCTGGCTTCTTGCAAGGCTCTATTGGGATAGTGGGCCAAGGCTAGAAACTGCCTTCTGTTCTGGGCGCCTCATGATCAGCTGCCATGAGATATAGTTACAAAACTGTTTATAATTGGGTTTTAGTCATACAGTTTTCCAGCTCCCATCCCTTTACCAGTGCACATTTCCCACCACCAATGCCCCCTGATTCTCTCCCCCACCTCCAGCCTGCCTCTATGTCAGGCACTTTGCCTCTCTTCTCTTTCTCTCTCTCTCTCTATCTATCTCTCCATCTCTCTATCTATCTCTCTCTCTATCTATCTCTCAGTCTCTTGCTCTTCCCTCTCTTATTTATTGTGACTTGCAATACATATATTTAGAGCTTATCATGTATATCTCTTTGTTACATTCAATGCTCAGTTCTAGTCTGGTGTTATCATTTCCAACAATTATTAGCACACTGATCCTTTCTCTGACTTACCAAGCCTCTGATTCCCACACACTTGCGGAAATTACAACAAATGACAAGTCCTCCAAATCCATGTTTGCCTGGCCTTGGATATTAGTATCATACTATTATTTTATATCACTGTATCATTGTATCACTCTTCCCGTTCATCATCGATTTGCTTGAGCGGGCACCAGTAACATCTCCATATGACCTGTCTCATGCAAGTAGAGCCCAAGGGCACCTGCTTGCTCCAGGAACATAAAGAACCTAAAACCATTCCATCAGGTCATGGGAATGAGGTCTATAATTGTTTCTGGTATCTGGCATATCAAATATGACATGGGTAGCTTGCCAGGCTCTGCCATGCGGGTAGCATACTCTTGTAGTCATCTCAAAATCCAGCATTTATTGATGAACCGTGCAGCCGCAAGCGGCCGCGACGCCGGGCTGTGATAGGCTGGTCTGCTGGGTGGAGTTCTGATGAGGGGGAAGTCCAGATGTGTAAAATGGAGTTCCTCATGGAGTGGAGGGTCGTCTGGCTTGTTGTGAGGCTCTGCTGGGGTGGCAGGCCAGGGGATAGAACCCTGCCATCCCTCCCGGGCACCTCATGAGCGGCTGGGCACAGTGAGAGCCAGTAGCAGCTTTGCCCCCCAAGTCTGTCTCTGGATCAGCATGCCTGGAACGGATTTAGAAAGACTGCAGCAGGGTGGATCTCGATGAGTCAGGCTGTGATAGGCTGGTCTGCTGGGTGGAGTTCTGACAAGGGGAAGTCCGGATGTGGAAAATGGAGGTCCTCATGGAGTGGGGTGTCATCTGGCTTGTTGTGAGGCTCTGCTGGGGTGGCGGGCCAGGGATAGAACCTGCCATCCCTCCCAGGCACCTCATGAGCTGCTGGGCACAGTGAGAGCCAGTAGCAGCTTTGCCCCATGTCTGTCTCTGTATCAGTATACCTGGGCCAGATTAAAAAGACTGCAGCAGAGTGGATCTCGATGAGCCGGGCTGTGATAGGCTGGTCTGCTGGGTGGAGTTCTGATGAGGGGGAATTCCAGATGTGGAAAATGGAGGTCCTCATGGAGTCGGGGGTCATCTGGCTTGTTGTGAGGCACTGCTGGGGTGGCGGGCCAGGGATAGAACCTGCCGTCCTTCCTGGGCACAGTGAGAGCCAGTAGCAGCTTGTCCCATGTCTGTCTTGGATCAGCATACCTGGACCGGATTAAAAAAAGACTGCAGCAGCGTGGATCTCGATGAGCCGGGCTGTGATAGGCTGGTCTGCTAGGTGGAGTTCTGACGCAGGGGGAAGTCCAGAAGTGAAAAATGGAGGTCCTCATGGAGTGGGGCGTCGTCTGGCTTGTTGTGAGGCTCCTGCTGGGGTGGCGGGCCAGGGATAGAATCTGCCATCCCTCCCGGGCACCTCATGAGCGGCTGGGCACAGTGGAGAGCCAGTGAGACCAGCATCATCCCGCAGCCTCCGCTCTCACAGCTGCGCCCGAGTCCTAGCCGTCGTAGTACCCGGCCCAAGGCAGACTGGCCCGCCTGGGCTCAGCGACCGCTTGGCCGTGGCTCCGGATGGAAATCATATGACAGAAAATTTGGGTGACACCTTTCTAAAAGAAGTTCAAGAATTACAGAAGACAGAACACTAAAGCATTTGAGAAAGTGGTAAAGTTTGGGGGAGGGGGGGGGAAATCCTGCTTTCCTGGTCTGCAATTTGGCTGGATGCTAAGATGTCTGTGGACATGAATAGTAAGGGATCTGAAAGCAATGAAGAAGACTAAATTATTTTATATCCCACAAATTAATGCAGTTATTTTTTATCTGTCCTTTTACCTCTGGCTAATTTCACACCAACATTATATTCTCTGTGTCCATCCATTTATAGGCAAATTTCATAACTCCTTTTCTTTGACAGCTGCATATTATTCCATTGTGTAGATGCACCACAGTTTCTTTATCCAATCGTCTGCTCTTGGGCACTCTTTTTTCTCCAGATTCTGGCTATTGTGCACATAGAAATGCAGGTGTTGCTTCTGCTGTGTTTTTGACCTCCCAGGGTATATTCCCAGGAGTGATATGGCTGGGTCAAATGAGAGCTCAATTTCTCATTTTTGGAGGAATGTCCACATTGTTTTCCAAAAGTCTGTACCAGTCCACATTCCACCAACAATGGATGAGAGCCCTTTTCTCTCTGCATCTATGCCAATGCTGGTTGTTCTTGCTACTTTGGTTATGTGTCAGTCTCGGTGATGTGAGATGATACCTCATTGTTACAAGGTTTCCCACAATCGTCACTTCTTTTCAACATAGGACTGGAAGTTCTGGCCATAGCAATTAGGGAAGAAGAGTTTTAAGGGCATCCACCTAGGAAGAGAAGAAGTCAAACTATCATTATTTGCAGATGGCATGATACTATATTTAGAGGACCCCAAACTCTCTACAAAAAAAGCTCCTAGAAACAATAGATATGTATACTATAGTGGCAGGTTACAAAATCAATATCCAATAGTCCATGGCTTTCTGATATGCAAATAATGAAAGAGAAGAAAGTGTTATATTTTTATTTTAATTTAGATGATACCAATCACTTGTATCACTTGTCTTCGTGTTGTTCATCAATTTGCTCGAGCAGGCACCATAATATCTCCATATGTCCTATCGAGAGCTAGTGCAGCCGAAGGGCATCTGCTCGCTCCTGGAACACAAAGAGCCTCAAACCATTCATTCAGGTCATGGGAATGAGGTCTATAATTGTTACTGGTTTTTGGCATATCAAATACAGCATGGGTAGCTTGCCAGGCTCTGCTGTGTATGTATATAATAAGAATCAGAAAATTTGATACAGTACTAACTGATTATCTAGGATAGAAAAATGCTTTCAAGGAGTGTAAAGTTAATAAAATACTGTCACAGTTCTCTGAATATTTCTATCAAGGAACAGTAACAACAAACTATACAGCAATGAAAATTTGTTAATGTGTAATCAGTAGAAATTTCGACACTTTTTGTTTGTGTTTTGCATTCAGAAACAGAATCAACAAAACAAAACCTAGTGTTTTCCTGATGACTCAGCACCATCAATTGTTACACTGTCTATGACACCGTCATACCCTCAGGAGCTACTAAATTTTCTAAGACTTCCCCCCAACATGCTGAGTCCTGATTTCTAGTTTTTCCTTCTTGTTTGTTTTTCTGCAGCTTTTTACGGTTTTTATCTTAAACACTTTGGATTGTAGAGCTGGAAGGGATCTCAGAGATTTATCCATTCAACCCACTCTTACAGAGGAGGGAAACTATTTTCTTTCCTCCAACTGTGAGGCCCTGGTTCCAATTTTTTGCCATTTTAATGTGCCTACCATAAGCAACTCTTCTTCGTTTTCTAATTTCCCTACTTTTAATCTGTCAACTGGCAAATCAGATGAGCCACTGTTAAACTAAACCTAAAATAACAACAATCTTAATGAAAAACTATTCTAAAAATATAAAGCACAGGTTTGCTATATTCTTTTGCACCATACATTGCAGGAACTTTGGGACCCTTTTTTTTATTCTTCAGGTCTGGGGAAATGTGTGCACATTATAGTAATAAAGGAACTCTTCTCAAATATTCACTGTTTAATACTGAACAAAGTATAATCATTAACTTGGAGCCTTGGTTTGTTCCCACCTAAAAAGGAAATGAAGTCCCTGGGATGATAAGTAAATGATTGAGTGAGGTTACTTAGTTTAAAAAAAGTACTAACTTTTTAAGAATTAGATGTTAATATTGCTGTTTCTCTGAACTTCTTAAGTAATACAAAAGGCAATTGTGCAAAGATTAATACAGTTACTACATCTCCATTTCTAGGGTAACATGGGGGCATTTTTCCTGTCTCTGTGCTCAGGGATCATCCTTGACTGTACTCGGAGGTACATATGAGTGGGAAATTGAGCCTATGTAGGTGCATTTAAGGCAAGAGTCCTACCTGTTATACTCTTTGCAGGCACTACATGTTCATTGTAT
>JAJIBD010028554.1:0-30614 GCA_021461705.1 Cryptotis parvus
AGGTGTGTGTGTGTGATTCTTTGCGTCTCGCGGACCCCAAGCTGCCCCAGGGAAGAGCAGAAACCCCATCAACGGGAACCAAGGCAAACTACCTTGGTTTCACCCCGGACCTGACCTTTGGGCCCCTGCGCTTCTGGGAATATCCCAAAACTCAAAACCGCTCCAGACGACCCTCTTACTACCTACCTTGCATGAGGTATAAGTGAACCTTGGTTCCTAAGCATCCCTTGCCATCCACCCAAACTCTGCAAACATACCAGACACCTACTAACTGTACTATCTAGTCACCCAAGAACTCACATTTGCAACCTACAATAGTCATAATGGTAAAGCAACGCAAAAATCCATCAAGCTCTGTGAGTGAAGTCACTGGTCCAGATGAGTCTAGCAATACCAATGAGTTGTATAACCTCTCTGAAAAAGAGTTTCGAAAGAACTGTTAGGATTCAAAAGGAATTCAAAGAAGCAATGGAATGCAAAATCAATAAAATACAAGAGGACATGAGAGAAGAAGTGAGGAAAATGCAAAGGGAAATGACAGATATTAAAAATGAGGTAAATGAAATAAAAAAACACAGTGGAAGGCCATCATAGCAGATAACAGCTACTGAAGAAAGAATTAGTGATCTCAAGACAAGTTCCAAAGATTCTCTACACAACACCAGAAGATAGAAAAAAGGCTCACAATTACCAAACAGACAACAAGAGATAATCGGGATGAAGCCAGAAGAAACAACATACGGATCATTGGGGTCCCAGAGGGGCAAGAAGAAAACCCTGATGAAGAAGAAACTGTCAAAGCCATAATTGCTGAAAAGTTCCCGGAACTAAAGAATGCTTGCCTCAAGATCCAAGAGGCCCATAGGATACCAACTAAAAAGAAACCCAACAAGAATACTCCAAGAAACATCTTAATAAAAATGACAAAAACTATAGATAGGGATAGAATACTGAAAGCAGCAAGATCAAAGAAGGAAATCACATACAAAGGAACATCTCTAAGATTTACAGCAGACTCCTCTGATGAAACACTCCGAGCCCGAAAACAATGGTGGGATATTGTGAAAAGGCTCAATGAACTGCAGGCTTCACCAAGAATTCTTTATCCGGCCAGGCTCACATTCAGATATGAAGGAAAGATACACAACTTCATGGATAAGCAACAACTCAGGAACTTCAAGGACTCAAAACCAACTTTAAAAGAAGGACTGAAGGGTCTACTGTAATGCGACCAAATGCATAAGCACAACAAACACAAAAAGAAAGATGGCACAAAATCCAATGACAATAATCTCTCTCAATGTCAATGGTCTAAATGCACCAATTAAGAGACACAGAGTGACAAAATGGATTAAAAAAATTGAACCCAACATTCTGCTGTCTACAAGAAACGCATCTGAATAATTAGAACAAACACGGACTCAAAATCAAAGGGTGGAAGACCATTCTCCATGCAAATAACTCCTCCAAAAAGGCTGGTGTGGCCATATTAGTATCAGATAATATAGACTTCAGGCTGGGAAAAGGTTAGAAGGGACAACGAAGGCCATTTCTTATTACTTAAGGGGTATGTACACCAGGAAGAAATTACACTACTAAACATATATGCACCCAACGAGGGGTCAGCAAAATACATAAAACAACTGCTAAGAGACCTCAAAGAAGACATTAACAGTAGCACAATAATAGTTGGAAACTTCAACACTGCTCTATCAACGATGGATAGAACAAGACTGAAACTCACCAAGGAAATATTGGCCTGAAGGAAGAAATGGAAGAAAGAGAGCTAGTGGATATATACAGGGCTCTTCATGCCAAAAAAGCTGAATACACATTTTTCTCTAGTGTACATGGAACATTCTAAAAGATAGACCACATGCTGAGCCACAAAGCATACCTCAATAAAATTAAAAGATAGAAATTGTGTCAGCTATCTTTTCAGACCATGATGCACTGAAAATGGAAGTTAACCGTACACAGAAACAGGGGAGTCAAACCAAACACCTGGAAACTGAACAGCTCACTCCTGAACAACAAATGAGTCATAGAAGAAATCAAACAGGAAATCCAAAGATTTCTGGAAACAAATGAAAATGAAGACACCAATTATAAGAACGTGTGGGACACGGCAAAAGCCGTGTTAAGAGGGAAGTTTATAGCTCTGCAAGCATTCACCAGGAAACAAGAAAGGGCCCACATAAATAACCTGACTACACAGCTGAAGACATTAGAAAAAGACCTGGGAGCCCAACCCAGGCAGAAAAAGGAAATATTAAAACTAAGAGAGGAAATCAATGAGTTGGAAACCAAAAAAAAAAAATCCAAAAGATTAATGAAACCAAGAGCTGGTTTTTTGAAAAAATAAACAAGATTGACAAACCATTGGCAAGACTTGTAAGGACAGGGAAAGAGAAAACCCAAATAAACAGAATCAGAAATAAAAAGGGTGACATCACAACAGAAACCACAGAAATCCAAAAGATCATCAGAGATTACTTTGAGAGCCTGTATGCCCTGAAACATGAGAATCTAGAAGAAATGGATCAATTCCTGAAGTCCTATAACCTCCCACGGCTGAAACAAGAAGACCTCCAATACCTGAATAAGCCTATCACCATCGAGGAAATAGAAACAGTAATTAAAAGTCTGCCCAAACACAAAAGCCCAGGTCCAGACGGATTCCCTAGTGAACTCCTACCAAACCTTTAAGGAGGACCTACTGCCAGTCCTTTTCAAGCTCTTCCAGAAAATAGAAGAAACAGAAACACTCCCAAACAGCTTCTACGAGGCACATATCACCCTGATACCCAAAGCAGGGAGAGACAACACAAAGAAAGAAAACTACAGACCAATATCCCTGATGAACATGGATGCTAAGAGCTTCAACAAAATACTAGCAAACAGAATGCAAAGAATCATCAAGAAGATTATACATCATGACCAAGTAGGATTCATCCCGGGAATGCAAGGATGACTCAACATTCGCAAGTCAATCAACATAATACATCATATCAATAAAAGAAAAAATAGCCACGAGCTGCCCACGGCCAGCATACAGGGCCTTCACGGACGGCTGGGGAGGCTGGCGCTCGGCTCGCGCTGGGCCTAGCTGACCATAGAACCCCGAGGAGGGCAGATGGGTTTTTGGGGAGGGCCCGCCGCCTCTGAGGGGTCCTGGAAGCAGCCGGATGAAACTCGCCCATCACACTAGCCACCATTTTTGCTGTCCGGACGCTGCGAAACTGCCTCAGACCAGATCAACAGAACAAAGCCAGTTCAAGCCTAGGTCGCGCGAGATGCTTGCGGCCATGCGGGCCACTATAATAGTGAAACAATAATGTCTTTTAATGCACTGCATTCAACCAAGAGCAGGAAAGTTTGTTGGGAAGGAGATATAAAGAGGAAAGAAATGACATACAGAACCCGCCAAGTGTTTGAGGTGCGGGAGGGGGAGGGAGGTGGGGACATTGGTGATGGGAGATGGGTTTGGGCGGAGGGTGCGTGTTGGAACACTGTAGAACCAAAGCTCTACATGAGCATCTTTCAATTAAAAAAAAGAAGGTGGAATCTACCACAAACATGTGGGAATCAGTGGTTAAGTAAGACAGAGAAGGGAACAGTGTGCTAATATTTGTCAAAAATGATAATACCAGCCTAGAACTGAGCATTGAATATAGGAAAAAAGATATACATGATGATCTCTGAATGTATGTATTGCAATCCACAAATGTGTAAGAGAAGAGAGAAAGAGAGAGAGAGAAGAGATGGAGAACTTGCCATAGAGGCAGGCTAGGGAGGGGGAGGGAAGTGGGGACATTGGTGGGGGGGGATGGGCACAGGTGGAGGGATGGGTGCTGGAACACTGTATGACGGAAACCCAAACATGAACATCTTTGTAATTGTATATCACATGGCGGTGTAATAAAATATTTAAAAAAAAAAATAAAACCATATGATCTTTTCAATAGACGCAGAAAAAAGCATTTGACAAGATCCAGCACCCGTTCATGATTAAAACGCTCCAGAAAATGGGGAATTAAAGGGACTTTCCTCAAGATAGTTACAGCCATCTACCAAAAGCCCACAGCAAGCATCATTCTCAATGGGGGAAAAGTTGAAAGCCTTCCCCCTGAGATCAGGGACAAGACAAGGTTGCCCACTCTCACCTCTTTTATTCAATATAGTACTGGAAGTACTTGCCATAGCAATCAGAGAAGAAAAAGGACATCAAGGGCATCCAGATAGGCAAGGAAGAAGTCAAGCTATCATTATTTGCAGATGACATGATATTATACCTAGAGAACCCTAAACTCTCTACCAAAAAACTCCTAGAAACAATAGATGCATATAGTAGAGTGGCAGGATACAAAATCAACACCCAAAAAGTCAGTGGCTTTCCTATATACAAATAACGAAAGAGAAGAAAGGGATATTAAGGAAACTATTCCATTCACAATTGTGCCACAGAAAATCAAATACCTAGGAATCAACTTACCAAGTATGTAAAGGACCTGTACAAAGAAAACTACAAGACACTGCTCCAAGAGATAAAAGAGGACACAAGGAAATGGAAACACATTCCCTGTTCATGGATGGGGAGAATCAACATTGTCAAAATGGTAATACTCCCTAGAGCTCTGTACAGATTCAATGCAGTCCCTATGAGGATACTGATGACATTCTTCAAAGAAATTGACCAAACGCTCCTGAAATTTGTATGGAACAATAAACCCCCAAGGATAGCTAAAGCAATCCTCGGGAAAAAAGAAAATGGGAGGCATCACCTTTCCCAACTTCAAACTGTACTACAAGGCAGTAGTAATTAAAACAGCATGGCATTGGAATAAAAACAGACCTGTGGACCTATGGAATAGAATTGAGTATCCTGACACCCAACCTCAAACACATGATCATTTAATCTTTGATAAAGGTGCAATGAGTCTAAAATGGAGTAAGGAAAGCCTCTTCAACAAATGGTGTTGGGAAAATTGGGCAGCGACATGTAAAAAAATGAATTTGGACCTGTGTCTAACACCATGCACAAAAATCAGATCAAAATGGATTAAAGATCTCAACATCAGACTTTAATCCATAAAGTACATTGAAGAAAATATAGGAAAAACCCTCCACAACATTGAAGCTAAAAGGCATCTTCAAAGGTGAAACATCACTAACAAAGCAACTAGAAGAAAAGATAAACATATGGCACTACATGAAACTAAAAAGCTTCTGCACCTCAAAAGAAACAGTGACTAAGATACAAAAGCATCCCACAGAATGGGAAAGAATATTCACCCAATACCCATCTGATAAGGGGTTAATATCCAGGATATATCAGGCACTGGTATAACTTTACAAGAAGAAAACAAACAACCCCATCAAAAAATGGGGAGAAGAAATGAACAGAAACTTCAGCAAGGAAGAAATTCGAATGGCCAAAAAAACATATGAAAAAATGCTCATCATCACTAATCATCAGAGAGACGCAAATCAAAACAACAATGAGATACCACTTTACACCACAGAGACTGGCACATATTCAAAAGAGCAAGAACAACAAGTGCTGGCGTGGATGTGGGGAAAAGGGGACACTCATTCATTGTTGGTGGGAATGCCAGCTGGTACAGCCTTTCTGGAAAACAATATGGACTTTCCTCCAAAGACTAGAAATTGAACTCCCATTTGACCCAGCCATACCACTCCTGGGAATCTATTCTGGGAAGCCAAAAATACGCAGCGGAAACACCATCCCTACTTTTATGTTCATAGCAGCATTATTCACAATAGCCAGAATCTGGAAGCAACCAGAGTGCCCGAAAATCGATGACTGGATAAAGAAGCTTTGGTACATCTACACAATGGAATACTATGCAGCTGTTAGGAAGAATGAAGTTATAAAATTTGCCTATAAATGGATGGACATGGAGAAGATTATGTTGGAGCGAAATTAGCCAGAAGGGAGAGAGACAGATACAGAATGACTGCATTTATTTGCATGGCATAAATATATATGTACATATTATGATACCAATATCCAAGGTCAAGTGAAACATATATCAGGAGGTCTTGTCAAAAGTGGAAATTATCACAAACATGGGGGAGTCAGAGGTTAGGTAAGACAGAAAATGGAACAGTGTGCTAATAATTGTCGAGGGTACTAATGCCAACCTAGAACTGAGCATTAAATAGAGGCAAAAGGATACACATGACAACCTTTTAATGTATGCTCTGTAATCCATAGTCTGGAAGGGAAGGAAAAGAGAAAGAGAGAGAAAGGGAAAGAAATAAAGAACCTGCCATGGAGGGGGACTGGGGAAGGGGGAGGGAACCGGGGACGTTGGTGGTGGGAGATGGGCACTGGTGGAGGGACGGGTGCTAGAACACTGTATGACCAAAACCCACATATGAACTTTTTAATTGTATATCTTTTTATTTGTATATCTCACGGTGGTATAATAAAATACTTAAAAAAAAGGACCGTTGACACAAATCAACAGCTGAGTAGTCAGTAACAGAGTCCTGGGATCTGGTAAGTCTACTTACATCTATTGAAATATATGGGAGCTCTCCTCTAGCCTTTGAGACTCAGGTCAGCAGATGTAGCGGAACCCTTCCCATCCTATAAACATGCTCTTTGATCTTCTCCTTGTACCCTTGATTGTGGCCAGTCCACATTGACATATCTGAGATGCCATTTTCTTGCACCAAAGTGAAAAAAAAATCACATAGTCAACTAGACCACAGAAAGGGAATATTCCAAAGAAATAAATTTCATGACCACAAAATGCTTCAATTTTTGTAAACAGCCAAGGCAAATAAAAAATTCTCTCATGCAGCAAAAACATGTACATAATATAATAATGATAATGACAACTATATTTGCTCATCAGAATCAAGTTGGCAATCCTGATGACTGCAAGATGAACATTTTTACAAGTCTTTGTTCCATGACAAAAAGTATCAGATTCCCAAAAAAAGAAAAGGTCTCCATCAGCACTTTTCCTCTGCCTTTTAATGAGACATTGTTTGCTCTGGGAAAAAAAAAAAGTTTTATAACGGAATCATTTTTTTTCTAGTCCCAGAAGACTTAAATCCAGTTTGCTCAAGACCAGGAGGTATCTTGCTATATTAAATATCACCAGGAATAATGTTGTTTCTGAGTCTTCCACTCTGAGAATGTTCAAGTGCAAATTAGAAAATATAGAAGTTTAAGGGTTTGTGTGCCTCCATGCTATAGAAACCTGGAAATTATTTTCTAATGCCTTTTCTCTGTATAATTTCTTCTAAAGGAAAGAGTTGGACAAAATGAATTTGAGAATTATAATATAGCTTTTAAAAAACAACGATAGTAATGTCAGTATAATGACAGTGTGCAAAAATCACGATCACGATCACGATCTTCCCGTTGATCATCTATTTGCTAGAGCGGGCACCAGTAATATCTACATATGTCCTGTCTCATGCCAGTAGAGCCAGGGGCATCGGCTTGCTACAGGAACATAAAGAGCCCCAAACCATTATATTAGGTCATGGGAATGACCTAATATAATTGTTACTGGAATTTGGCATATCAAATACAACAAGAGAAGCTTGCCAGGCTTGCCGCGGGGAGGCAAACTCTTTTAAACACCTCCAAATAAAGCATTTATTGGTGAACTGCGCGACGCAAGCGGCCGCGTGAGCCGGGCTGTGATGGGCTGGTCTGCTGGGTAGAGTTCTGACGACAGGGAAGTCCAAATGTGGAAAATGGCGGAGCCCGTGGAGTGAGGGGGGGTGGTCTGGCTTGTTGTGAGGCTCTGCCGAGGTGGTGGGCCAGGGCTAGAACCCGCCATGCCTCCCAACTGCCTCATGAACGGCTGTGCACAGGGAGAGCAAGGAACAGCTCTGCCCCATGTGTGAGAGTCTCTGGACCAGCATACCTGGGCCAGATTGAAGGAAAAAAAAATAGTCCAGAAAAATCCCTAAGAACTACATCATCTGTGGAATTATCTCAGGAAAGGGTTTTAATTGAGGTTAATGCAGTCACAAGTGAGCTAGAGTAGCTGGCAAGAGCTGATCTGGAAGACAAAGAGACAGTAGGAGATAGAACATAATATTAATGGTCATCTAAGTTCTCATTTATTTATAAAATCTTTTAAATTGAATCCTTCTCCATTTCCATTTCCATGCTCAAGATTCAAGTTTCATTAACTAAAGTAGGCAATTACAATGACCTCCCATGCCAGGATATTTAAAGCAAGGAATAGAACAAAATTCCTTAAAATTTCATATTGTCATATTTTCCATAGTTCATATTTTTCGTCATTCATATTTTGAAAATTCATATTTTTCATTAATATTTTGGCTCTACACCAAAACTTCTGATTCAGAATCTCTAATAGTTTGGTGGGGGGGAAATCAGTCCATGAAGATACAATGACTCTGGAAGTCGTTTCTGCTTTGGAATCATTAAAAACAATCTGATCTCTCAGTTCACCATTCACTACTGGCATTTCCCCAGGCATCTCTTTTTTAATAAGTATTTTATTATACCACAGTGAGATATACACTTACAAACATGTTCATATTTGGGTCTTGGTCATACAGTCTTCCAGCACCCATCCCTCCACCAGTGCCCATCTCCCACCACCAATGTCCCGGTTCCCTCCCTCTCCCCCAACCCGCCTCCATGGCAGGTTCTTTATTTCTTTCCCTTTCTCTCTATCTCTTTCTCTTCTCCTACCCTTCCAGATTGCGGATTACAGAACATACATTAAAGGGTTATCATGTGTATCTTTTTGCCTGTATTTAATGCTCAGTTTTAGGTTGGTATTAGTACTTTCGACAATTGTTAGCACACTGTTCCATTTTCTGTCTTACCTAGCCTCTGACTCCCACACGTTTGTGATGATTTCCACCTTTGACAAAACCTCCTGATACATGTTTCACTTGACCTTGGATATTGGTATCATAATATATACATATATATTTATGTCCCCAGACATCTCTTTGATGATATGCAAAAACATCTGAAATTCCCAAGAAGAAATAGAAGACATAGGAGCTCCCTACCACTGATCCCCAAGTGCAGTTAGGATCTTTCCCCTCACCCTCCCACACTCTGGCAAAACTAGTCCATTCTCTAGTTGGCATCTACCTTAAGCTGGGATTCATGCCATCCACCCTTAGCTGATAGGACCCCCACTTGTGTTGTGTGTACCTGGGAAGAAAAGTACAAAACACAACAGGGAGAACAGTGTCTAGGATCAGAATTTCAAGTGACCTAAATCAATTTCTTTAAAGCTAAATGTTTTTTAAAAATGTAAGTTTTTAATTTTCTACAATTCTCTGTTTATGGAGACCACCAATGCTTCCCAAGAAACGTGCCATGTTTATTCCAAAGCTTCTGTTACCCTGGGCACAGTCTGTGTACCCAAACAATATATCAGGGAAATTCCATGACTGAGTAACATAAAGAAAGGACTCAATAAAGATATTTGAAATAATGAAAAGAAAAAATCAAGTCTGATTTTGTTTTGGTTCTTTGGTTTTTTGGCTCCTAGGTCGCACCTGGTCACACTCAGAGGCTGTTCTGCTCTATGCTTGGGGGACCATGCAGTGTTGGGTACTGAATTCAGGGCTCCCACATACCAGACATGGGCTCTAGCCCTTTGACACAGCTTGTTCCAAAACTCAGGGGCCGGAGCAATAGTCCAGTGGGTAGGGTGTTCGCCTTGCATGAGGCCGGCCCCGGGTTCGATCCCTGGCATCCCATATGGTCCACTGAGCACCACCAGGAGTAATTCCTGATCGAAGAGCTAGGAGTAACCCCTGAGCATTGCTGGTGTGACCCAAAAGGCAAAAAAAACCCCTCAAGTTGTTTTCCCCTCTATAAACAAGAGAAATTTTGGTTCATGGCTGATCCTAGTCTCTAGACCTCACCACTTCAGTATAGGCCATCGTTAACTACAGGGATACTTTGAAGAATGTATTATTAGTTACATTCTTCACTATATAATTATAATATAATTATATTTTAATTATAATATTATAATACTAATATGATTACTATTATAATACTACTACTAATAAGAATGTATTATTAGTATTATTTCATCCATGTGTGATCTTCATAGTGTGTAGTTACACAAACTAGGTGGTGTAACCCATTACACTCCAAGGCTCTATGGAATAGCCTAGTGGTTCCGCCGTCACTTACATAGTTGTTTGTTAACTAAAACACTGTTAAGTGATGCCTGACTGTATTCACAAACACAAAGTCTCCTGGTAGGTAGGATTTGCCCTCCTTAGAAGGCATCTGGACACAGTCTGATTCCTAAGTGTTTCATTTGGAACCATACCTAAACCTCAGCCAACTTCTTAAACTATGTTCTCCAAACACACAATCCTCTCTCCAAGAAGAATTTAGGTGAATTGAGTTTCTTCCATTTTCTTACATCTAGACATAAAAGAAAATTCTGCAGTGATTCATTCACATGCTGCCCAAGGCCCTTCAATTTCCTGCACCATTATTTTAGATGAATAACTAGTCAGTAACTACATTAGGGAGACAATAAAATTACATTCTGTTCTTTATATAACATGCTTGCCATAGCCAAATGGTATACCAGAAAAGCCCACCACATAGCTCAACCACAATAAGAAAGATTCGTCTCTTATTTAAGGGGCCAGGGATGGCTGAATAGGTTAAAGCATCTGCCCAGCAAGCATAGGCTGTGAGTATAAATCTCAGTGCTTCCATTTGCTATAAGGTGACCCTGAAAGCCCCTTAGTTTATGAAGAATGAACTTTCTTATTGTGGTTGAGCTATGTGGTGGGCTTTTCTGGTATACTGTTTGGCTGTGGCAAGCATGTAGAATGAAGAATGAACTAGTTCCTTAGTTTATGAAGAATGAACTAAGGGGCTTTCAGGGTCACCTTATAGCAAATGGCAACACTGAGATTTATACTCACAGCCTATGCTTGCTGGGCAGATGCTTTAACCTATTCAGCCATCCCTGGCCCCTTAAATAAGAGACAAATCTTTCTTATTGTGGTTGAGCTATGTGGTGGGCTTTTCTGGTATACCGTTTGGCTGTGGCAAGCATGTAGAATGAAGAATGAATTAGTTCCAGAGGCTCCATTCACTCTCAATGGAACAAACATCTCTGAATGCAGCAGTTATGTGTACCTAGGTCGAGAAATCAACATGATGAACGACCTAAAACCTGAGCTGCGCAGGAGGACAAGAGCGGCATGGAATGCCTTCAAAGGCATCGAAGAAATAGCTAAAAGGACAAAGAACCTCCGGCTCTGGGCACATCTCTTTGACTCCACCGTTCTCCCTGCATTAACATACGCCTCAGAGACCTGGGCCCTACAAAAGCAGGATGAGAATGCTATTCGGGTCTCCCAGAGAGGAATCAAAAGAGCTATGCTTGGAATATCACGCCTCACTCAAGTGAGAGAAGGAATCCAGAGTTCTGACCTCCGTCGCTATTCCAGAATCAGAGATGCTGTCTCGTTGCCAAGGCATCGAAAATCAGATGGGCTGGACATGTAATGCGATTTGGAGACCACCGCTGGACTAGAGCCATCACCGACTGGATCCCACGGGATGTTAAAAGATCACATGGCCGCCCACCTACAAGATGGTCAGACTTCCTTGTAAAGACCCTGAAGGAACGCTTTGAGGCTCTTCATATTCCTGAATCAACCAGATGTCATTGGGCTACATTGGCACGTGATAGGGTCCAATGGAAATGTTACTGGTGCCCGCCGAGCAAATCGATAAATAATGGGATTCAAGTGATCAAGTGAAAGCGCCTTCGTCTGAAATATCAGTAGGAGAAAAAAAAACTTGAATACATGAAAACACTTTAAGGCTGGCAATCTTTAACTATAGATGGCAGAGGAGGGAGGGAGGGAGGGAGGAAAGAAAGAAGGGAGGAAGAGAGGAAGGGAGGGAGGGAGGAAGGAAGAAAGGAAGGAAGGAAAGGAGGGAGGGAGGGAGGGAGGGAGGAAGCAAGGAACGAAGGAAGGGGAAGGGAGGGAGGGAGGGAGGGAGGGGAGGGAGGGAGGGAGGGAGGGGAGGGAGGGAGGGAGGGAGGAAGGAAGGAAGGAAGGAAGGAAGGAAGGAAGGAAGGAAGGAAGGAAGGAAGGAAGGAAGGAAGGAAGGAAGGAAGGAAGGAGGGAAGGAGGGAAGGAGGGAGGGAGGGAGGAAGGGAGGGAGGGAGGCTTCCAGGAACCCTCCTGATTCCATTGCAATTTGGATCAGAACAATCTGTGTCTCAACATCTAAGCTGACTAGTGACTCAAATGTTATCCCTGAAGATCATCAGCAAACCACATGAGCTAAATATGATCTTAATAAATTAACTTCCAAGAAAGAAAAAATGATACGGTCACCTTGGAAATAACCAATAACCAATTAAGGGTTCCTTTTCTGTCCAGGATGCAAATGATATGCAGTGCCATTGCTTACAAGAGAAAAGCCAAGACTTTGGGCTGTTCATAGTATAGTTACAAAAGAAACAATGATTATAATTATCTGCACTAGTTCATCAAAATATCTGGTCAGCTGCACTAGCAGACAGCAAAAACCTGCAAAAGTGGCGCACCATACTGAGGGTTTGGAAACACAAGTAGAAGGAAGCTAGACAAAGAAGCAACATTTTGATGATGCCTTTTCTAAGTTGGGGGAGAGGAATTCTTCTACCTTTCCCAGCTCTTGGCAGAGACACTTCCTAAATAAAGGTCCAACTGGCAGAGAAAAAAAAATAAGCAAATTTAATTTCATATATATAGAAACTCCATAAAGACTATTCCAACTACTATGAGATAGAGAAACAGTCAAGCATACCAAGCTAAGTTAGTAAAAAGCAGGGTGGGACTGAGGCCTGGGGACTCATGGAGAGAGGACAATTCACAGAAGATGAAAAGATAAACAAATGTTTGCCACCATAGTACTGAGGAAAGGAGAGCAGAAAAGCTGTGAACTCCAGGAAGGTCCCCCAGCCACTCCCCACTCCTGTCTTTGCTCATAGTCTTTGTAGGGCTTTCTGGCAGGAGCTCTCCAGCTACTATCAGCCCACTGTCTAAATTCTTGTTGGCAGTTAAAGGGAATGTAGGAAGAAAGACTTCCTGAGTCTTCCATTCTTAAAAATAATCCACCTAAAACCATCCTCATTTGATAGAAACATGAGATGGCACATTTTCTTGCCTACATTCACTTCAAGAAATTGCAGACTTCTGGTTAAAGATGATAGACTATAATACTCTGAAAACAGCAAAGAGACTCTTGGTAAGACTCAACTCCCAAGTAAAAGAGACAAGGATAAAGACCAGCAACACACTGTGAAAGCTGGGAAGCAGTGATGGGCATGGAAGACCAAATGAACACTCCTGTTTCCTTAGAAAAGTCATCTTCAGGGACCAGAGTGATTAGTACCATGCAGAGGGCATTCATCTTGCACACCGCCTACCTGACTTAGATTCCCATCATTACATATGTCCCTTGAGGACCACCAGTAGTAATTCCTGAGTCTAGAATAACCCCTGAACATCGCTAGGTGTGGCCCAAAAATAAAGCAAAACAAAAAAATTATTTCCAGATATTTTGTGAGGGCTATGAGGTGGGAGGCAAGTGGGTTTAAAGATAAGGGAAATGACTGGTAGATATTTCAGATCAAGTCAGACCCCAACTCCTCATTGTCTCAGCACTGCCTCAACTGAAGACTAGAGGGTAACTCTGGAAGAGACGAAAAGGGGTATAAGTCTGCACATGAAAGATATGAACTAGAAGAAGTTGAAGATTCACAGTGAATGCCGAGATCCTCCCACTTCCTCCCCACCCCAGGTCATTTCTGCTCAGTTCTTAGACTCGACTGGCCAAAAATTTAACTCTGAGAGTAGCATCCTCCCTGTAGAATCTGCATCCAATAAAAATGACCTAATAAAAATAAATATGATCTAAAGATACTGAAATGAAATCTTCTCCAAGGAAATACTACAACCTGATCATCCTAGCAAAGCCCACATTTGACAGACCTGACCAATATGTATAGTTTCCAAAGGACTTTGTGAAGGCCATAGTCATCAACAGAAAAAGAGGGCCTAGGTTCATGGGGATAGTTAAGGAATAACTCTTCAAGATGAAAGAGAAGCCAAAATAAACAAGTGAGGCATGTATATGTGAAGCAATAGGGAATAAACCAAAGTAATAAAAGAGGAAAAATTTGAAAAAAAGTAAGTTTTTAGAAGTGAAAAATGTAATACAGGTAAAAATTTCAACAGAAGGGTAAGAAGTTAAAATTGTTGAAATCATAAAAAATAACCTCAAACATATGGTGGAAATCTCTCAGCAATAGAGCCAATGGCAAAAAGAGGAGAAACAGAGAAGAAGAAGAAGAAAACAGAAAATTTAAAAAGGGTAAGTATAGTAGGTCCACCATATGAATAAAAGATTCAGATTGAGGTGCTCTTTACTTCTCAGGGAAAAGAGGAAACAAGCTAAAAAATCATTGAAATTTCCCTGGATGAAAGTACATGAGTTTCCAGACCAAAGATGCCCACTAAGGTACCTGCCATCACAGGCAAAAATAATAACTGAGATATTCACTGTGATATTTAAGTCTTCTGTGGATAAAAGAAAGTTGTATAAGTTTTTTCAGGGAAAGGGAAAATAGAGGGGGGGGGGTCATTCTGAAAAAATGTAGAAAATCAGAATGGAATTGTGTTTCTAATCATCAGCACAGGAAACTAGAAAAAAAAGGACATAGAAAAACTGCTCCTAAATCAAACTTTTACACAAACAATAACTGTGTGAATAGGGAATTATTTTAAACCATATACGATCTCTGTTGTTAATCTTTGTAAGTGCTTTATATATCTTGAATATCAGCCTTTTATAGAAGTATTGTGTACAAATACCTTCTGTCAGAAGGATGCCTTATTTTTAACCCAAGTTTCTTTTGCATGTTAAAAAATTTAAATTTAATGTATTCTCATTTGGACTTCTTGTTGTTGTTGTTATTGTTGCTGTTACTATCTTTTCTGTGGGACCAAATCATGGAAGACACCTACGAGGTCATATCCTGCAGGGTTCTGCCTATGGATGCTGGTTTAATTTGGGGTCTGTAATCCACTCTGAATTGACCTCTGTGAATGATGTGCAATATGGTTCCAGTTTATTACTTTCTTCCACCCTTCCTTCATTCTTTCTTTCTCTTTTTCTTTCTTTTTCATATTGTTATCTAGTTCTCCCAACACCAACAGTTCCTCTTATTGTAAGAGCCTTTCCTTGCTCCACTTAATGTAACAATTTCCTTTATCACAGATCAACTGTTCTTAAATGTGAGTGTTTATATTAAGGCTCTCAATTCTGTCCTACTGGTCATTGGATTGAGAGTTTAGTTTAGTCCCTCACTGTCTTGATTACTATAGCTTTATAGTATAATTTGAATGAGTGGAAGATATTAACAGATACTTCTTAAAGACAAAAGTATGCACAATAGGCACATGAAAAAGTGTTTACTATCACTTAATTTAGGAGATGCAAATTAAAAAACAATAAACTATCATATCACACCAATAAGAATGACAAATATTGAAAAAACTGCAACAAACAATTTCCAGGGGATGAGTTTAGTGGGGATGTGGTGAAAATGGAACCTTCAAGAGCTGAAACAATAGTACAGTGGTAAGGTGCTTGCCCTGTATGCAACAAACCCAGTTGGACTCCTGACTACACATATGATGCCCCAAGCACCGAAAGTGACCCCCCTAAAAAGAGCCAGAAGTATGCTCTGAGCACAGCAAGGTATGACTTGAAAATAGAACAAACAAAAGAACTTTCATTTACTGCTAGTAGGAATGGCATCCAGTTCAACCTTTCTGGAAACAAATGGAGATACCTCAAAAAGTAAGAGCAGAATTCCCTTCTGACCCAGCAACTCCACTCCTTGGCATCTAGCCCCCAAACCCAAAAGCACTAATTTGAAAAAAAATGCATATCAATGTCCATTGCAGCACTTAGTAAATAGCCAGGATATGGAAATAACCCAAATGTCCAATGATGGATAAGTGAAAATAGAAGTCATAGTAAAATATTATAGTTATAAGAAAATATGAAATCATTATTTGTTACAACATGGAGGGAACTGGAGGATGTCACATTAAGTAAAATAAGTTAGAGGGGAAAAGAACAAATAGTGAATGATCTCACTCATTTGTAGAATATGGAGAGACAAAACAAGAGACCAGATGGAACTGGACAACAATAAGTTCTCAATGTTGGATTACAAAACTTACTAACAAAGAATGGGGATAAGGGGGAGATGAAAACTGGAGCAGAAATGACAGAGGGGCCATGGTGGAAGGTCATAGTCACTTGGTAGTGGTGGTGTGTGGTAACTCTGTACATCAGTATACCATAAACTCGAACACTGTTGTAACTATACTGCCTGAACTACCATTTAAAACTTAATGAATAAATGTATAAGGTCTCTTAGCTACATTTCCCTTATATTTTCTCACACATTTATTTCATTAACTAGGAGACCATTTTATTCCAGTAGGAAACTGATTTAAAACAAATAAAATAAATATTTCCCCCTCCCCAGAACTAGTACCTCATGCACAAGCTCTGATCTGAAACAACCATATATGATTTCACACATGATGGTTTGCTAAACTCCCCAATCCTGGGTTAGTACGCTAACCATTACCTATTTCCACTTTTTCTCATTCTAGTTTTCTTTATTGTATCTTAGTAAAAGGACTTTCGATATGTTCTTTTATCAAATGTCTGATAAACCGAATGACAACAGCTTCCAGCCTTGCGAAGAGTTCTCCAACACACTGTGTGCAGCTGTCATTAACTTCCTGCTTAGACCTTTCACAAGTGAAATCAAGTGAATCTCCCAAAACTGAACATTCCAGTTTGCTTTAAGTCCCAAAGCCCTGAATATTATTTTCCTTATGATTAGCAGTATTTAAAAAAAAGTAGACTTTTTTGAAGGGAGATAGATGGAGGAAAGATAGATCAAGGGGAGATAGAGATGTAGACCACATATTTGCCTAGTAAGTGTCTTTGATGCTTAGATAGGCATCGCTGTAAATAGTTGCTCTTAAATAAAAATTAAAAATAAAAACTCAGTGGAAATAAATGAAATGGGGATAAAGAAAGCATTAGAAAAAATATTGTTTAAAAAGATCAACAAATTAATGATTCAGCTAGACTAAGAATAAAGGAGACTTAAATTATTTTAAAAGAATTATATGAAAGTATTACATACAAATGTATACCAACACACATTGCATAACACAGAGGAAATTGACTGTATCCCCATAACACAGAGGAAATATTTCTAAAAGTCACAATTTAGAAAAATACACAATTTAGTAAAAATACACAATTTATGAAAACTGACTAATGAAGAAATAGAAAGGTAGAATGGTCTTATAATTAGTAAATTCAATCAGTAATAAAAATCCTTCTGGGGCCAGAGTGATAGTACAACAGGTTGGGAATTTTCCTTTCATGTAGCTGACATGAATTCAATTCCCCAGCATCCCATATGGTTCCCTGAGCACTGCCAGGAGTAATTCCTGAGTGCAGAGTCAGGAGTAACCCCTGAGCATCGCTGGGTGTGAACCAAAAAAAAACAACAGCAAAAATTCTATCAACAAAGAAAGGTCCAAAACTAGACAATGTGGGGCCAGAGCGATAGCACAGAGGGTAGGGCATCTGCCTTGCATGTAGCCAATCGGATTCGATCCCTGGCATCCCATATGGTCCCCGAGCACTGCCAAGAGTTAATTCCTGAGCGAAGAGCCAGGAGTAACCCCTGAGCATTGCCAGGTGTGACCCAAGAAGCAAAACAAACAAACAAAAAAAAAACTAAACAATGTCACTGGGAATTTCTATCAGATACTTAAAAAAATACACTAATGTCTCTCAAATTTTGCAAAAACATTGAGGAGGAAGGAATAATTACAATCTCATTTTATAAATTATTCTGACACCAAAGTCAGAGAAAGACATTACAGAAAATGACAGAACAATATCTCTTGTGAATTCAATGCAAACCTCTCAATAAAATACTGTCAAACTGTATTTAGAAGCATATTAAAAAAAGATTATCACCACGATCAAGGAGGATTTATTCTCATAAAGCAAGGATCACTCAACATATGAAAATCTATCAGTGTAATATAACACATTAACAAAATGAAGAGGCAAACCACATGATCTCAATGGAAAAAAATTGACAAAGTCAACATCTTTTCACCATAAAAATCAATTTAAAAATAGGTGTAGAAGGGAACTTCCTCAAGATTTGAAAGACCATATATGAAACATTTACAGTTAATATCATACTTAAGCTTTGGTCCCAGGATTAAGAATGAAATCAAGATGCATGCTTTCACCATTTCCCTTGAACATCATGCTAGAAAGTCAAGCTAGAAAAATTAGACAAGAAAAGTTTGTAGTTTCTAAAAACTACAAGCTGTTTCTGAAACACAAATTAGAAATCCAAACTGAAAAAGAAAAAAATACAATTGTTTCTGTTCATAGAGAACATACATTCTATAAATTAACTCTAAATCAGCTCTAGTTAAAACTGTTCAACCCCGGGAAGAAAACGCATGCATGAGGCAATCAGACTAATGTACAGGTAAGAAAATCGAGAGTAAAAATTGTATTGATGTTCTGATAACATTAGGAAGAGAATCAAATTGAACCATGTCTTGTTGGTACTCCAAAAAAAAACTAGGAAAGATCCATTTCAAAAGTTTCTGAATCAACACCAAGACTGAAACAACTGCATGACGTAAAAGCATATCAGGGAAACTCTTGCTTCCTTGGGTGAATTTCTGAAGAACATTTTCCCACCTGATCAACAAAAAGAGAGCATGCCAGACAATCACAACGTAACATTGCATGAAATGCTAGAGATTCTTATACATAGATTGTTTGATGTTCCACATGATCCTTATGTCAAAATCACTGATTCATTTTGGCCACCCTACATTGAGCTGCTTCTATGAAATGGAATTGCCTTGAGACATCCAGAAGATCCGTCCCAAATAAGATTAGAAGCCTTCCATCAGTAAAAGTCTCTGTCTTTCAATGATAATGGGAATATTAGGGATAGCTTGGATAAAAACAGTATTTGCAAATCAAACACATCTTTTTTGTCCTTCAAATGATCCATGTTGCCTTCCATTTCTCATTACCAAATAAACTTCTCATTCAGTCAGTGCCACAGTGTGTTAAATGTGTGACAAGAATACATTGGAAAATACTTCAGATTTAAGATTATAAAAAAATTAATGCATCTTCTGCAAATTTATTGGATTAGTGCCGGAGAGATAATACAAAGGATAAGGTCAAATGTAGTCCCTGAGCATTGCCAAATGTGGTCCCAGAATTTAAATAAATAACGTTTCTGGACAGTTTATGTTTTTTTTGGTTCCGCTATATTTATATTTAGGAAATGTAATGAACAGACATTATTTCAGATGGTCTTAAAGATGATTATACCAGATGAATCTGGTATAAAATTTAGCATTATTATAATGTATTAGTTTAATTTTTATATAAGTATTCTTTTTTGATAAATGTTGAACATAAAAAATGTAATGTCTAAAGGTAGCGTGGAACTGTATTTTAATGTGTATTTAGTAACGTGGTATTTTTCTGTTAATATACTTTATTTTATTACTAATGATTGTGTTAATAAGATTTTGTTAAGCCCTATGACCCTGTAAATAAAAATCTCTTAAGAACTGGTGCTGTAGATAATATTTTAATAAAATCAATAGATATTTTAAAACAAAAAAAAACTGTTAGCACAAATAAATAAATTCAACAGAGCTGTACGATATAAAATTAATACAAATGATAGAAAATCATTTGCTGGACTGGGAATGTGGCTCAATGGTAGGAAGCTTGCCTCCATATTTAATTTCACATGTTAGATGCTTGACACCACCCACAGAGCTGCTGACTACAATCCCTGTGTCACTACAGCCTCAGCACAAAACTTGAAGGTCTGACCTCTTATGCACCACAAACAAGTGTGTGACCTCTAGTGCACAACCAAGAGATGACAAAGGGGTTAAATCAAGTTGTAGTTGTTGAATACACTAGCAATTGGAAAATTTTGCATTTATTAAAGCATCAAGCAGACCTACCAAAAACTACAGGAATAAGCCAAGCAGACAATAAACTTAAAGCAAGTAGGCAGAATTTATATACTAAAAACTACAAACTATTTCTAAAAGCATAAATAAATTTAAAAAAATAATCCTGTGCTTAAGAACAGCAAGATTTAATACTTTTCTGGAGCTAGAGCAATAGTCCAGCGGGTAAGACCTTTGCCTCTCATGCAGCTGAACCCGGGTTCAATCCCCGACATCCCATATGGTCTCCCAAGCACTGTCAGGAGTAATTCCCGAGTGCAGAACCAGGAGTAACCCCTGAGCACTGCTAAGTGTAAAGCAAAAAAAAAAAAATTAATACTTTTCCAATTATTCTGGTAACCAAAGCAATCTACAGGTTCAACAAAATCTTTCTAAAATAATCCAATGGCAATTTTTCTTGCAGAAACAGAAAAGTACAACTTAAAACTTATATGAAATGTCAAGGAACCCCAAATAGCAAAATAAATCCTGAAAAAGAATACCACAAATGGAAAACTCATTCTTCAGAACTCATTTCAAAACTATAGTAATCAAAACAGTATAATATCAACATCTGACATAAAATAAAAGAAAAAAGAAAGGGGCCAGAAATAAGCTCAAAAATCGCTGGACTTTTGAGCAAGAACATTCAATGCAGGAAGAATTGTATTTCTTAATAAACAATGTAGGAAAATCTGACTATCCACATTCAAAGGACGGAAGTTTCACCCTTAGTTTACCTCATATACAAAAGTAAACTTAAAAGGATCAAAAAGCTAATCTTAAGAACTATCATTCAAAAATGTTTAGAAACTATTGCATAGGAAAAAGAATCTTTAAAGGCATGAAAGCAATTTAAACTGGATAAAATGTTCATGAGCATGGCTGGAGATCAGTTTGAGGAGAAAGAGAGTAGGGGCCTGGATTGTTACCCAGTAGAGCATAGTCTAGTAGTTTATCAGAAAACACACATATTCATGAGGGAAAACAGGGAGCCTGTGCAACTGAGGGACATACACTGAGCCAATATGGCATGTAGAAGAAAATGAAGTGTGCTAGTGAAATGGAAGGTGACTAATAGAGGTTGAGAAAGTCTTCGCTGACTATTTGCTGATTTGGGGCCACAGGGTCCTACCAGTGTAAAGCACAATCAAATATACCCTCCTCAAAATAATGCAAGAAAAAGCATCTAGAGTTAATACAGAGGCTAAGATGCTTACTTTGCCTTGCACACAGTCAACTCCCATTCAATCTCTGGCACCACATATGTGGTTGCCCAGCACCAAGAGGGATCCTGAGCACAGAGCTAGAAGCAAGCCTGAGTATAAGCAGGTATGGCTCAATGTCTTATACCCACCACCAAAAATAAAACTTGGCATAGAATCAGGTAGGATTTTCTCTAAAGACAAAATATACAATGCAGAGTACTAACCATATACAGATCACGGCCAAAACAATATTCAAATGGTTAAAAATTACATGTAAAGATAGTCATTGTCACTAGTCATTAGGAAAATGCAAGTCAAAACAAAAAGAAGGTAACACTTTAGTCCCTTCAGGATAACTATTATCCAAAAAGCAAAAAGCTAGTAAGTCCTGGTGCAAATGTGAACAGAAACCCTCAGGCGCTGCTGATGAAAATGGAAAATGGTGCCACTACTGAGGAAAACAGTTTGGGAGTTCATCATAAAAGTAAATCTAGGGACTGAAGCAATAGTACAGCAGGGAGGGCATTTACCTTGCATGCAGCCTACCAGGATTCAATTCTGGCATCCCATATGGTCCCCTGAGCATTGCCAGGAAGAATTTCTGAGTGGGGAGCCAGGAATAACCCATGAGCATCACTGGGTGTGACCCAAAAAGACAAAAAAAAAGGTAAATCTAATGTCTAAAACCAAACTATGAATAATTGTGAAATTCATGCTGCTTTCACTCTTATCATTTGTATCACTTGTCTTCCTATTGTTCATCAATTTGTTCTAGAGGGCACAGGCACCAATAACATCTCCATACATCCTGTCATGTGCTACTGTAGCCCAAGGGCATCAGCTTGCTCCAGGAACAGGAAAAGCTTCAAACCATTCCTTCAGGTCATGGGAATGAGGTCCATAAATGTTACTGGTTTTGGGCATATCAAATAAAACACAGGTAGCTTGCCAGGCTCTGCTGTGTAGGTGGTATACTCTCAGCAGAAGACTCTCATCTCGAGCATTTACTGATGAAACTCAACAGGGAGAGATCAGCTTTTCTCTTGGGTGGAGCTCTGAGGAGCTGTGGAGTCTGGATGTTGAGAATGACTGACCTCATGGTATGGGGTTTCCTCTCGCTTCTTGCTAGGATCACTGGGATGACAGGCCATGACTAGAACCTGCCTAGAACTGTATACAGTGTATAAATGTGAAAGATCCTGGGAAGGACCTGATCCTAACATACAGTACTATCTAAGTCTGTCACCCTCCAGAGCTCCCTGGGTTGTTTCCACGTGGGGCCCAGGGTCTGGAGTGGTTGGGTCTGGAGTGTCTCTCTTCTGGTATTGCTGACAGAGCTGTGGGTCTGGAGTGCCTGTCTTCGGGGTTGCTGGCATAAAGGTGGGGGAATGGGAGGAGGAGCCCAAATCCCGCTCCAAGTCGGGCCTTCGTGGCCCCTCCCGGCATGTGTGAGAAAACCCTTGGAGCTATGTTGGACTTGGCCAGGGACTGGCTGAGCCCTTTACCGCCCTCTGGAACTCCATGGGTTGCTTCCATGTGGGGCCAAGCAGCGCAGCTGTGGGTCTGGAGTGGTTGGGTGCTTTAATACAATAAAATTTGGGGGAGGTGGGAACATGAGTAAACATAAAGTTATATGAACCAGCAATCCCAGTTACGGAATATACTTGCAAAGAACTGAAAACAGAACTCCAATACAGGGCAGGACAGGGTTTAGGCACTTGCCTTTTGCACACTTCTAACCCTGATTTGATCCACAGCACTGCATACACCCTCCCTTACCATCCTGGCCCCACCAGCAAAGTCACGGATGATCTCTGGGCATGGAGACAGGAAAAAGCCCTGAGTACCTTCTAGTGTGGCTCAAAAACCCAAAGCAAAAACAATGGAAACAGCCCACTTGCCCACAAATAGAACAGTAAAGGTGAACTATTCATACTGCCAAAGATCATTCAGCCATGAAAGAAAATGCAATGAAGTTCTCATGCATACTACATGAGTGAACCTGAAAACAGATGCTAAGAGAAATAAGCCTGATACAACAATACAGATGGTGTAGGAGTCTACTTGTCCACAGTACTTAGCATAGGCAAATTTATAGAGACTGAAAATGAGACAGTGCTGGAGGGACAGGTAAGGTAGGGAGGGGGTGAACAGCCACTGTTTAATAGCTACAGAGAGTCTTTTTGGAACCATAAAAAAGTTTTGTATGCATTTAATTGCAATCATTGCACAGCATTGGGAAAATACTTAATGCTATCAAGTTGTATAATTTGAGAGGTTTAAAATGGCAAGATTTTATTGTATGAATAATTTCCACAATAAGAGAGAGAGGGAGGAAAGGAGAGAGAGAGACAGAGACAGAGAGACAGTAAGAGACACAGAGAAAGAGACAGAGAGAGGAATGAAGAGGGGAAAAGCTGAAGCATGGAAAGAGAAAAGAAAACTTTATTGTAAATCTAACAGCTCTCATTATTGCCCTTTTCTAAATTAAAATTTCTCCTAATTAATCCTATTTCTCTCCACCATTCCTCTTTAAATGATTACTTTTTATATAAAAGTCAATTTACATTGATATGTTTAAGATGGAAATGTGGCTCAATACACTCTTAGAAAAAGTTAAACTTTTGCTTCTATAAGGTATATATTAAAAAGGCCCAGGCCCGCCCCCCCAAAAAAAATAGTAAGTGAATACCCAACAAGAGAGAATTTCAATTAGGTACTAGGATATTAGGATTTCTCTTTAGTATCTTCTCGAGTGATCTTGGACAAGCTGCTTAACCTCCCCAATCTACTGAGTTCCTTTCTATAAAGCAGAGATATTTCCCTCACGGGGTTGCTATCAAGATAAAATTAGAGCAGGGTTTTTGTGACCCTGACAGGCTGATCTCAAAGTTTCTAGAGAAGTGCATAGAACCAAGAATAGCCTTGATGCACTGGGAAAAAAAAGAGTAAGACAGGAGGCCTGGCCCTATCAAGTACCAAGAATTATTATAAAGCTCTGGGGATGAGAAGGTGGGGGCAGAGCCGGAGCATGCAAACCGAGCAATGAAACAGAACAGGCTTTCCAGAAACAGACCCAGGCATCCATGTAAGTTTATGACTGGCTAAGCTGCTGTTGCCTAACAGTGAGGAAACGAATGCTGTCGGGAGTACTGAATGGCCACGCAGGGAGGAGAAGAAAAATGATCCTATTTCTCACTAAACACAAAATCGATCCCAGGTAGACTGGAGCCCAAAATGTGAGAGGCAAAATTATAAAACTTTAAGAAGGCAATGTAGGCATTATGTTCCTGACTTTGCATAAGAAATTACAAGGAACTCTCTCTCTCTCTCTCTCTCTCTCTCTCTCTCTCTCTCTCTCTCTCACACACACACACATAAAAATGTCAAGAGACAGACTGATTAAATGGAATAATCTAAAATTAAGAAGAAATGGTGATTACCAGAAAAAAAGGGGGTGAACTGAGTAAAAGGATTCAGCTGCACAGAGGCCTCACAATGCAGCATACACAGAGCTCGAAATAACAATGTCATGCACCTGAATCCTAACTTAAAAACAGATGTTGAGCCGGACAAAAGTACATGGGCTAAAGTGCTTGCCTGGCATTCCCCTAGCCATAGTTCAAATCCCTGGAACTGCATGGTCCACTGCAAGGGGTCACTCCTGAGCAGAGCCAGAAATAGCCCCTGATCTGGGGTGACCCCAACATAAAATAAATGCATAAATAATGAATATTAGGGTCAGAGAAATACTAAAAGGGGTTCAGGTGCTTGCCTTGCATGCAGTCAGCCCCAATTCAATCTCTAGTACTATGTGGTCCCACAAGCAGCCTGAGGTACCGTTCTGGAGGTCCCAAACACTGCTGGGTGTGACTCCGGAGGCCCCTGAGGTAACCCCTGGCCCCAGAACTGCAGGTCCAGGCAGCACCACATTCTCTGGCCTTCTCTTTGCACTGCCTTTAGCTAGGAATCACGGGGTGGGGGGGGGGGGAATGCCAGGCATCCAGAGCACCTCTTGGGAGACCCCTAATAGAAAGAAGGCAGGCAGGAAGGCAGGAAGGCAGGAAGGCAGGAAGGCAGGAAGGCAGGAAGGCAGGGAAGGCAGGAAGGCAGGAAGGCAGGAAGGCAGGAAGGCAGGAAGGAAGGAAGGAAGGAAGGAAGGAAGGAAGGAAGGAAGGAAGGAAGGAAGGAAGGAAGGAAGGAAGGAAGGAAGGAAGGAAGGAAGGAAGGAAGGAAGGAAGGAAGGAAGGAAGGAAGGAAGGAAGGAAGGAAGGAAGGAAGGAAGGAAAGAAAGAAAGAAAGAAAGAAAGAAAGAAAGAAAGAAAGAAAGAAAGAAAGAAAGAAAGAAAGAAAGAAAGAAGAAAGAAAGAAAGAAAGAAAGAAAGAAAGAAAGAAAGAAAGAAAGAAAGAAAGAAAGAAAGAAAGAGAGAGAAAGAAAGAAAGAAAGAAGGAAAGGAAAGAAGAAAGAAAGAAAGAAGGAAGGAAGGAAGGAAGGAAAGAAAGCGAAAGAAAGCGAAAAGAGAGAGAACCCAATTGTTAGCTATGGACACCATGAAAAACAGAAGGGGCAATTAGAATCAAGGAGGAATTATTTGTTGCAATACCTATCTGGGGTCATTTCTTAGTTCTGTGGGTTGCTATAGCAAAATCCACAGACTAAAGCTTATTGCCCAGTTTACTGTGGCTGGGAAATTCAAATCAAGGAAGCAATCGGCTGTCTAGTGACAGTTCATAAACAGTCTTCTTCTCCTTAAGAGCCTCTTCCACAGGATGGTTAATCCTGGCGTGAAGGTACCACCCTTCTGGCCTAACCACTGCCCACAGCTCCACCTCCCATCCCTACATAGGGGAGCTGGGTTTTAACACATGCATTTTACAGTTTTTAACAGGTAGGAACTAAAAATCACCAAGAATTCCTCCAAATGTATAGGAAAAAAGGCATAAATACCAAGAGGAAAGGCGTGACAAAAGTCTTGAAGAGGATCTTTGGAAAACTATAGTCATACGCATATAAAAATATGCTCAGTCTCATTTGCCATGGGAAAATCAAAATTAAAACCACCATAAGACACCATTTCCCAACTTGGGACACGGCGACATGGGAAATGACAACAATTAGGAAGTCTGACAAATAACAAAGGAGAGAAAACACAGGCATATGAGAGCCCTGCACTTAGCATCAAGTTATGCAGCCAAAAAAATAAAAGTCAGACAAAAACAAGTGTTGGCTATGAAAGGCTTGAGCAGTCTGGTGGAAGCTTAAGTTGGTGGAGGCCTTGGAAAACCACCTGGAATTCTCTCGTAGGAGTGAAGGTGGACATGCTCTGAGACACAGCAATCCACATCACAGATGAAGCCCGAACTCCGCATATGTGCCACGGAACACACAGATAATGCCAGGAACTCTTGCATACGTGCCAGGGAACACACACAAGAACGAGCATAGAAACGGAAGTGCATACACATTAGAACAGATAACTAATTGCAGAGTATTCATAAGTATTCACAAAACTGGGGGAATAAGAATGTATCATTTATAGTAATACTCAGCAACACAGATAAATTTCACAAATTCCTGATTAAAAACCAGGAGTGACAGGGGCTGGAGAGATAGCTCATGTGATACAGCATGCACAAAGTCCAAAGTCCAATCTCTGGCATTACATGGCCTCCTTGGCACCACCAGACATGACTCTAATGGTCTCTGAGTTCCATAAGGTGTGGTCCCTGTAAGTAAGTATATGTTGATTATAGAAAACATAGGCCAGAGTGATAGTACAGCCTGTAGGGCATTTGCCTTGCATAAGGCTGACAAGATTTGGCCCCTGGCATCCCATATGGTCTCCCAAGTGCCACCAGGAGTAATTCCTGAGTGCAGAGCTAGGAGTAACCCCAGTGTATTGCCAGATGTGGCACCTAAATCAATAAAAAACAAAGAGTGCAGAAAACATAGACGATTCTGTTTCTTAAAGTATAAAACAGACACAAGATTATATGACACATGGGAGATATAAGAGAAAGTGAAAAAGGATATTTTATAAAGAAATGGAGGATGGTCAGTGACATAGTACAGAGGCTGAGGCACTTGCTAGGCAACAGACACCGATTCGATTCCCAGCACTGTGTATAGGTCTTCAAGCACCACCAGGAGTGATCCTTAAGCTCAGAGGCAGGTAAAAGCCCAGAGCACAGCCAGGTGTATCTCCCCACCTTCATCCCACCCCCCAAACACACACACACACACACACACACACACACACACACACACGCAGCAGAGAGAAAGTCTACATGTAGGGAAGAAGGAAGCAGGTTTCTCCGGGGCTCATACAGATATTTTCCAAGGTGAAACTGAACACAGGTGTGTGTTTCCTTAGCATTTTTTTTATCCACCATATGTATTTTAGGAAGATTCTTGAAGCTGCTCAATATTTAATGAAAAGTGATGACTAAGAAACACATACAGCACAGTGGCTGGCTGTACCCTTCTTACTCCTGTTCCACCACAATTATTTTAGAACAAATATGAGCAAAAAACTAAACAGTGGGGACCAGGGAGATGGCTCAAATGTCTGGAGTGAATGCTTTGTATGCAGGAGACCCAGGTTTAATCCTTATCACCACATGGTCCCCTGAACACCCTTGGGAGAGACACCCACCTACCATACCAGGAGCCCACCACTGTTGGCTATGGCTTTAAAAACAAAGAACCCAGTGATTTTCGACCTCTTTGTCCCTTGTGGTGGATGAAAAATGCCACAGAACTGGATTTCAGAACTATTCAAAGTTAAGCAAGGCCTCCGCACTTCCTCTTCCTGTTCCCAGACTGTCCACACCTCACCCCTGTCCATGTATGCTCATTTTTTTTCCACTCAAACAAGCACTCCAAAGTACTTCACTCTTTCCCTCACTGTGATTTACCTTTGGTCGGTTCTCTCTCTAACTAAACAATGCCCATTCTGAAACTGTAATGAGAAAATCCACAGTCCCATAGTGGAAGAAAGAAATAAAACTCAGGGACCAGGGTTTTATGGTCACATCTGACTCACATCTTGGTCCCAAAAGCTCCAAGAGGCAGGACACAGGGAAAGAGTGGGGGCTTCCTCACAGGCTGCGGCTTGATCTCCTTGTGACCCAAATGTTAGAAGCCCCTAAACCAATTTGAAAACATCTGTCACACACAAGTTTCAGGGACTGTGGGGGGTTTGCAGTAAAAACTCTGGGTGTGCTTCTCTCTGCTGTGTGGCTTCACTCCTGCCATAACGGGAACACAGCAGCCTGGAGAAGGAAAATAAAAAAAAACAAACACTGAACAAACAAACATTTACAGGTTTTATTATTTCATCAAACACACTCCAGAGAAGAGGTATCTAGGTATACTAGAGAGACAAACAATGGAATCTCTGAGTTAATTAAAATGAGGAGAAGGAAAATCAAAGGGCCCGGCCAGGGCTGTATTCCACAGGGATCTCTGGAGGAGGGAGGGGAGTAGAGGAAGAGGCTGGTAAGACATTTGCATGCTGAGACGCCCCAACAAGGCAATCCCACCTTCCCCCCTTCCTTCCCCTCGTCCATCCCTGAGCACCACGCCAAACCCTAGATGGGATAAACAAAGCAGTGGCTGCCCAAGGCAGAACACAGCTCAGTAGAGGGACTGAGAAACAATTGTGACTAACTGGAAGAGTCAGGGACTGTGACAAAACACCAGCCTCAGGAAGCATCAACCCCACAAAGGCCACTGAGGAAGATAGGAGCCTGCATAGTTGAATGGGGTCAGCAGGAAGCCAGAAACTGGACGCTGGGATGCTTCCTCAGGACCAGATTAACAGAGCAAAACGAGTTCAAGCCCAGGTAGGCAGCTCCCAGAAGCTGGAATCACTGGGAATTTGTCAGATGGAGCCAGGGGGGTTGGCCCCTTCCCCCTCCATTTTTGTCGAGCCTGGTGGCCCAGCCCAGGAGCTACCCTGGGGACACCAGCCATAGCATGCAGTCTCAAATGCGGCTGGGGAAGCTGGAACTCGGCTCTCCCAGGCTCAGCTGACCATGGGGCTCCCAGGAGGACAGATGGGTTTTGGGAGTGGGCCCATCACCCTCTGGGGGGTCCCGGAAGCAGCCGGATGAGACCCGGTCCACCACACTAGCCGCCACCTTTGCTGTCCAGATGCTGACCATGAGGCCCCTAAGTTGCGCAGCCACAAGCATCCACGCGGGTCCATCAAAGTAGTGGAAACAGTTATGTCCTTTAATGTACTGCATTCTACGATGTGTAGGAAAGTTGGGCGGGAGGGAGAGATAGAGGAGAGAAAAGACATGCAGAACCCGCCAAGTGGTTGAGGTGTGGGAGGAGGGAGGGGAGGTGGAGACATTGGTGATGGGAGATGGGTTCGGGTGGAGGGATGGGTGTTGGAACACTGTAGAACCAAACTCTACATGAGCATCTTGTATGTCTAAAAGTGGTGTAATAAAATTTGGGAAATAAAAGGAAGCCGGAAACTGAAGCCCGGCCAGGGCTGCTAGTTTATGGAGGAAACACAAAGAACTGAAGAAGGACAGAGGCCTGGAGTCAGGAGTGTGGATAGGGCTCAGCATTGGAGGTCCACCACACTGGCCCAGAAAACAGACTCCCTTATGCTCTTCAGAGCAGAGTGTCCCTAATTCAAGCACCTGGTCTACGTGAGCACTGCCAGGAGTAATTCCTGAGCATCGCGGGGTGTGACCCAAAAAGAAAAAAAAATCAAGCACCTGGTCTATGTAGTTAGAGCTCTGGTTACAGCAGTTAGAGCCCTGGTTACAGGTGTGGTGCAGGCTGGGCCATGTGCTGGATAAGACAGCAACTCAGGAGGCTGAATAATAAAACCTTCAACAAGTGTAGGGCTGCAGGGGGAATTTGCCTCACTGAGATTCTTCTTCTGAAACTGGCTGAACAAATTAGCATCTTAGATTAGTAGAACAAGAACCACTTTAATAATTTAAGCATTCAGCATTTACCTGGTTCTAAATTCTCGAGTAAGCGAGACAGGCGTTTTATTCCTGAGGAACACTGAATGGACTAGAGGCCTGAGGTATCAAAGGAAAGGGGTGACTTACAATAAAATTGTGGGTGCTCTGTATTTCCCAAAGTGGGTGAAACAGCACCACTGGGATGGTAGGGGTGGAGGGAGCACCACCATGACACAGAACAGACCCCTGCCTGGAGAAAAGGGCTCGAAAGCCAGAGAGGACTCCATATCACTAAGCCAC